>PVKS010013693.1:0-50145 GCA_004027875.1 Aplodontia rufa
TAACCTCAACATGTATGAATTTTTACACAAACTGGGGGAACCTTGCCTAGGATACCTGGGGACATAGAGAGTGGGGCAGGGTGGGGGAAGGGATTAGGAAGGATATCTAGGAGACTGGAGGGAGGGAGTATGGGGGAATCAACTCAGAATGAGATCTCCGACCTCCACAAGAAGTCCATTTAACACAGGGGTCTTTTGGGGGAAACAGAACCATGGGGAACTCAAGGAGGGAAACCATGGCATTAGCCTTGGCTAACTATGTGAATGTACATTTGTTCTTGATTGTTTGATAATGATTCCCCCTCAATTGATAGTTCATATTCAACTAATAAAAAAAAAGAAATGACAAATATTTTAAAAATGCACATGTGCTAATCTGAGACCTCATGAATAATCAGTAGCTGCTTAATATATATCACAGGTAATACCACAGGTGACCCTGTGGGTCACCACCTTGTCGTTTTCATTGCTCTTTTACATTTTATTGAAATAAATCTAGAGCACCAAAAAACTACCTCTAGATTAAACATCGGTTTATTTGTCTGATTTGGACACATAGGCAACAATTTAATACTGGTTCCTGAAATAAAATTGGCAGCATAATGGACATTTATAATCCTTTTTTTCCCATCTCCTCTGTGTTGGAAAATATCATCTGGAACTGGAGAATATGAAAGACCTCACTTTTCAACAAATTTAAAGAGATATTTTTGGTCACTGGTAAGAATGACATGGTCCATGTGATTAGTATAGAAGTTAAGAGGAGCTCATCATGAGAAGTCAGTGGAAATGAGGGAAGTTGGCTGTTGAGAGGCAAGTTATAGAAAAAGGCTCTGTTAGACAAGGTCAGAGAGATATACAGTAAGGAGTTTTTCTCACTGCTAAGCTTATCTACTCTTGTGCTACACACAGAGGTTGAGGACTCAAGCCAGAGCACCTATCAGGAGTGTCAGAGACCACCTCCTGTAGGACACCCACCCAGTCTCCTTGCTGATGATGTAGATGAAGATGAAAATGATGATTCACAAGAGGGAACGCTACCATCCCAAGGAAGCAATCAAAAGAGTTCTCCCCTTCCTCATCCTGAAAACCAACAGGGACCACCTCCACAAGGAGGTTTAAAGCAGCAGCAGCCAAATCACCACCCTCATCCTGGCAACCGACAAGGAAGAATCACCCCAGTTAGAAGGTAATTGAGAGCTTCCTGCCCCATATCATCCTGCAAAGCCCTAGGGATCACCACACCTTCCCAAGTGTGTAGAGTACAAAAAGCTCCCCAAGCCTGATCTCCCAAGGTTCTGAATTCAACAACAACAGCTGTGATTTTGCTCACTCTCCAGCAAATTCACTACATCTTTCACTTCTCAAAATTCCAGGGCACTATAAATCATCTGCAAACATGTTGAAAGTACATAATAGTATCAAATCATTTACATTAAATTATTCTTGGGTTATTGAGGATATTTTATTTTAATCACCAAGGTAATTCTGATCTTGAGTCATAATGATTCAATGACCTTTTCACCAGTGTTTACTGTGAGGTATAGCTTTTTGGTGGCAAAGCAATGCTCTTTTGATCCTTTGTCTCTTTTCTCATACTCAAATGACTTCCTTTTACATATTTCCAATTGCCCATTCCTAGCTCACTTCTGTCATACACTGGGAATGCTAATGCATTCAAGTCTGTGTTCATAAACATAAACTATATATATTCATATGTATACATATTATATATATACATGCATATGAACATCACTGTATTTTACTCAATAAAGGATACATTAAATTATAAGATCTCTATATTGCTGAAATTAAGTGCCATGATTTTCAACACTTTCAAAGAGGTAAGACTTAAGGACATCACCCCTTCTTTCTTTCCTTTTTTCTTTCTTTTATTTGTTCCTCTTTCTAAACAATTTCTTTCTTATTTTTTAGTTTCTTTATATCATACTTGTTAATGTTGCTCCTCCTCTTCCTCCTTCTCTATTTATTATCCTGCAATTGTATAGTACTCCATTGCATTATAGTACCATAATTTCTGTGATCAAATTCTTTTAATATAATTTTGTTTTAATACCCCTATTGTGGGCTTGAGTGGTAGTTCAGCATTTACCGCATTTGCCTGGCAAGCACAAGTACATGAGTTCGAACCCCAGTACCATGTACACAACAAAGTGTAGGAGGAACGAAAGTCACATGAAAAACTAAATTAAAATTGCTGCTCTCTTTCTCTCCACTGTCACTCTCTCTTTAAAAAAAAAAACCGTATTGTACTTGACGCTGTAATTATCCTTTTTGTAAACTAACCTTGGTTATTTTCAACAGCAATCAAAATATAAGTAATTTAGAAGCAATCTTTTAAAATTTATTGATACCTTACAATTATTGATAATATTGGAGTATGCTCTTAAATTCATACATCCACAAAGTGGCATGATAGAATATGTTGAGTTTTATTACCCATACAACCTCTTCTCAGAATAACCTTTGCTTCTCCATCTTATCAGAAACAATTTAGAGTACAATTGATGCTAGTGGGCTAAACAGTGTGAAGGAAAAAGGAATGAGGAAGGGAAGGGTAGAAGGAGAAGCAAGACAGTAGAGGAGTGGGGCTCCCACCTGCAGTGTTCCAGTGATGTCAGCCAGGGATTGGAAATCTCCTGCCTGGCACTTCTTCACTGCAACCTACCCTGTTTCATTTCAGAGAGTGAAGAAGCAGATGATGTCCTTCAGAGAGCTCTCCCATTACAACGCTATGGTCACAGTCATGTCCTCTCTAAATAAAATGATTAGCATGCATTTTTCTGATTGCTGCCTCTGTTTCTGGGGTTGGAGAGTCTGGAATGTTAGGGTCATGGAAGAAACATAAGACCATCCTAGACCGCTCTCACGAATGCATCCAAAAATCTTTCCTCTCTCTTTATCCACCAGCCAGGCGAAAGTACTCCTGTGTTCCTAGCATTCCTTACATTCTATAAGACAAATGCAAGTTTTAAAGCTATTTCACAATATGTGTACTAATACTCTTGTACTTTGGGGCAAAGAAGGAATATAGAACAACAATGAGGAGTTTTCATATTCCTCAAGTCATTGACTCTGCCTTCCAAGGACAAAAATGTGGGTTCAGGCTACTTCTGCCTAGAACCCAAATTCTCTCTCCTTGGTTTATCATTGCCTAAATCTGTTCCTCCATTCTCTTCTCACTTTTCTTTACCCAAACCAGTGTGGATTTCATAAATAGACAGTAGGATCAATTTTCAGAGCCAGGAGACTTGGAGTCATTCAGGCACTATTGTCAGGTCTTTTTCTTGCGGATTCTAGTCTGTCATCAGGTAATAGGGTAGAGATGACAAGTAGTGATGTACCAGGATAAATTACTTGCTTGGGAATTTCCTGTAGTTTCTTGGACACATATTAGTCACATATATTTATGTTATTCAACAAAAGTGAAATATCATTTCTTATTTGTCATGTGATTTTAGCATAATAAAATACCTTATTTCTTGATTCATTCATTTATTCGTTCATTTATTATGGTGTCTTGCTAAGTTACTGAGGCTAACCTTGACCTTGCTATTTTCATGCTTTATCTTCTCAAGTAGCTGGGTTTATAGACATTGTTTTATTTATGCTCTAAACCTTGTTGCATTGTTTCACACAGGAGCTTCTGTGGAACATCTCATAATTAAACTACAACAGGCATGGATCAACATGCCCTGTGAATCCTAATTAATTTAATATCTCTCTGTTTATAACACAGAACAACTTGGTTTGAAATATTCCAGGAACTCTGTAATCTCCCAAAATTTTATTAGTTATTAAATGACATAATTTAGATTTTTATTTTGTGAAGAGTACAAAAATGTTAAAAGGCTTAAAAATGCCAGAAGAAACAAAATCACAGTTCATTGTCAAATAATACCAAAATGACAAAATATTACAATGGACATACATTGGGTTAGGTAATTGCAAGATGAAAATCCAGATATTTTAATACTTAGCAATTTCATTTTTCTTAAGAAATCAAGGAAGTCATAAAACACAAAGTGAAGCATAAACAAATTCTTTTTTGTTTGTTTTAGAAATTATTTTATATAAATAAATTCTTATACAAAGGTGAAACACATGTACAGAGGTCCCAAATTACCAATAACGTAGACCCTTGCCATTCTTTTCTGTGCTGGGAAGAGAATAGAGAATGAGAAAAATGGTTCCATTGTCTTCTTAACTGTTTTCACCTATGCAGTCAGTTTTTCAACTAGGATTTCTATTCCTAGCTGGTATTTTTGGTTTTTTCCAAAGCAGGAATCAGGCTGTTCAGCCCAGCTTTGACTTTGCTTGCAACCTCTTGGTCAGAACTCTGCAAAAGCCTGGAAAGAATAATGGCACCTCGATGTGCACTAGCCCAGGACTTCAGGTTCTTCATACCAACATTTCTACAAGTATTTTTGCAAAACATCCTTCTCTTCTGTTTTCTTTCAACTTTTTATCTTCCTCTATTAACCACTTCAGAACTAGATGTCCTGCAGGGTTTTCTGCAGCATGGAGCTCTCCATCCTTGCCACCAGGATGCAGTTCCACTGCTGCCAACCTGGCTATGGCATCCATGGCAGGCTGAACATCTCCAGTAGCAGATCCCAAAATGTCAGACACCAACATATATGCAGACTTATCTAACACCACCTCTTGGTTGTGTTTTTGCAGGTAGCTTAACAAAGCTGGAGAAATAGATTCTAAGAGCTCACGATGGTGGATCTCTGTGTCTTTCTTACTGTGTGCATTACCATCTCCTTTTGGCAGTACTTTGATGATTTCCCATACTGTATGTGCAGGATCTCTGGGACTCAGCAAATACAACAGGACCTTCCTGCCATATTTGTCATTTACTATGTTTGGCAAGGAACTGATAATTTCTGAGATATTATCTGCTTCACAAGCTTGGTATCATCAATACAATCAAATGCTGCCGTAAAACCAAATGAGAGTATTGGCCATTAGCCACCTTTTCAACTTAAGTCTTCATTGTCTTCACAATCACTTTCCCGTCCTTGGGTGTGCCATGCCACAGGCAGTAAATGGCCACTCGGGCGCCATCATGTGTGTGTGCCAAGTATACCACCACTTCACATATGGCTTCAATAAGTTCTGATCTGAGTTTTAGGGGTGTGTAGGAAAAAAATTCCAAGAATGCTTTATGGACCAAAGACTAATTAATCACAGCTTCCTTTTGGGCCATTGGAGTTAGAGTCTGTTTCATTTCATCTATAATAAGATCTAATTTTTCTGGCTATACCTCCAACACTTTGTCCAGCATTGGGTGATCTGCCAACCTGTAAAGCTGAAACATGTTCCCATAGAGCTCCACTGTCAGCATGTTCCTCTGCTCCAAAATGGCTTTGTCATTGTATGCATTCTCCTCAACGGAAGATGCCTCTTTATGGCACAGCATCTTCCTCACATGGCCTTCAAAACTTCTGATTCTCTCTGCAATCTGTGGTTTGCTCCCACAGATTGACAGTTTTTCTGGAATATTTGGCCTTAATTCAACCAAATCATCTCACAGTTCTTCAAAGGCCTGTTTTCTCTGTTCTTCATTACCACACTGAATGTAACACTGAATCACACTAGTTGAATCATGTGCAAAAGCAATAGTTTTAATTTTCCCTTGAATCAACTTCTGCAAATCACTCATCAACTTTACTCTTTTTTCTTTGTCTCAATCTTTTCTTCTGAAGATCTCCCAAATCTGCTTAGCTCAAACAACAGTGACATAATTGGTTTTGTCATTAAGCTGCTTGGTTTGCTTAAGTTCTTTCTTCTTCTTTTTGAAGTCCTCCCATTTGTGTTTCTTGGCAACTGATTCATCACTTTTACTGTCTGGCTGGAATTTTCTTTTCTTGTTGAATTTATTTGCCTGCTGGAATTTGTTCTTTGGTCCTTTGTCCCCTTGTTATTTATTCTTGAACTGTTTTACACCCTTTTCCCCCAGGTTTTATAGGACTTTTTCAAAGTTCTTAGATGTGATTTTAGGTCCACCATCCTTAAAAACTTTTTGGGGGAATGTCTTTGAAGAACTAGAATCAATGGTTTAATGAAATCTGTTCTTTTTTTTGTGTGTGAAGTCTTTGTGTTCTTTCCTGTGAGTATTTTTTTCCTTTTGACTTCCATCATAGCAACTCGTACACGTGGGGCTGAGGCCAGCATGCCTACTAAACAAATTATCTTGATGAAACCAAAACTTTGCTTCCTGGGCAACTTACTTCAAAGATCAAGGAAACTCTTTACATTTTACACTCCATATTCACAAAGAATTTTATGCTTTTAGCATTGATTGAAGTAACTTCTGCTTTTCTTCCAGTGTCTATTTGATGTTAAGAATCACCAGTTTAATCAATAAATTGTGAATAAATACATGTAAATCTTAGCCAGTGTAACTACACAAAGAATTGTTTTTCAAGGTTCCTGTTCCAAAGACTTTCTATGATTTTCTAGTATCTATTTAGATTTGGTCCTACAGTTTCATTTTTCTGTTCTCAATGGACTAATTCTAGGTTGGAGTAAGAATCACTCTCATTTTACTCCACAAATGCAAATGCTTCATACAAATTAGCTTCTCTTTTCAGAAACACGATTAATTTTTCTCAAATATGAAGTTATTCTCCTTACTTTTCTATAACTTCCCCCCATCTTAGAGTTCTTACTTAGTTTTTTAAAATTTTGTTATGTTTAGTCATAATGTTACTACCTAATGTGCCGTAAGATCAAAATGTTAGCATAGTAAGTAGTGTTTCTTTTTATACAATAAGAAGACAAGAGTAGATAGCTTTGTGTTAGCAATCAGCAATTACTATTATCTTACATAGTCTTATTAAAAATAATGAATAAATTACTAAACATGTATTATTGAATTTAGCCTATCAAAATTCTTTGGAGTTTAAAGTATGAATGATAATTGAAAAATGTTTTGAGATTTTTTTAAAATACAGACATTGCTGAAAAGTCCTTTTATTATTTTTTCAAATGTATTCATTTGTTATTAAAATTATGCTTAAGTTAGTCATGGAAATTTCATTGTATTTGAAAAAGTTAGCCACCATCTCATATTAACTCTGTGTATATTTGCCTGACAGGAAATCCTCATTAGAGAAAGAGTCTTGCAAAAGTTAAGGCAGTTTGAGTTCTCATCCTTGAGAATTAAATTATTGTCTGTACGGTTTTCTGTAAGCATAAACTTCCAGTTTTAGTTAACGAGTATGTTAGTACTTCCTGACATGTTTTTCACATGGAAATTTTATATCTTCCCTTAAGGAAAACAAGGAAGTTTGAAGAGTTTATTTTTAGTTTACACTGGTGTCAGTCCCTGTGATGACAAAAGTTTAGAGTTAATTCCAGTAAGGAATTAATATTTTGCTTTTGAGCAAAAATCAAGAAGTCAAAGAGGATGTTTCTTGCTCTCTCTGTTTTTTTCTCAATTTATTACCTTCATAAAAGCATGCATGCAAAATGCATATTTTAACATGACTGAGTTTGTCATCCTTTCATCTCTGTGTCAGAGATACCTGAAAAGAACAATTTAGAGGGAGAAAAGTTTGGATCACAATTTCAGAGGTTGCATTCATGGTTACCAATTTTATTGGTCTGGGCCTAAGGTAAAGCAGAACATCACAACAGAAGTGCAAATTGGAGAAAAGGCTACTCAGCTCATAGCAGCTGGGAAGCAGAAGAGAGGCAGAGAGAGATAGAGTTCTAGGAGCCGAGAACAAAACGATCTCCAAATTGTGCCCCCAGTGACACACTTCCTCCAACCATGCCCCACCTGCCTATAATTATCATAAAGTAATCCATTCAAATTATTAATCCACCAACGAATTAATCTACTGATCAGGTTATAGCTCTCAGAATCTAATCATTTTACCTCATATTAACATGAGAACTTTTAGGAGACAACTTATATCTAAACCATAACATGCCAACCCTGGTCCCCAAAAGTTCATATCCATCTCACAACTCAAATTACATTTAGTCCATCTCCAAGGTCCCTATAGTCATAACAGCTTCACCATTGCCCCAAAGTACAAGTCCAAAGTCTCCCCTGAGAATCAAGGGAAACATTTGGTTTTGGGCTCCCAAAAAATCAAAAGTAAGGTGTATAACAGCAATATGTAATGGCACCCTAAAACATTCCATTACAAAAGGGAGAATTAAGGGAACAGAAGAAGGAATGGTACCAAAGCAAGACTAAAAGCCAGCTGGGTAAACATTAGGTCCTATATCTCCATATCCAGCATTGAGGTTGTATGGCAATGAGATGTGATCTCGAAGAGGCTTGGGCAACCCCACCCTCAACCTGGGTTCTCTCATAGCAGACTCTGTTCACAGTTAGCAGCTTTCCTCAGCAGACATTTTGTGTTACTGGTATCTTTCAATGCAGGGGGTTTTCATTCCAGTTTCTTTCTTTTTTCTTTTGTTTGTTTTTGTTTTTAAAGTGAGAGGGAAGAAGAGTGAGTAAAAGGGAGAATCTACTTTATTTATCTGCCCTTTGTTTCTCCAACACTTAGTTGTGTAAGAAGTGCTGAGATTTGTACATAAGTCCTCGTGCATTACAGGCAAGAGCTCCAACTGCTGAGCCACCTCCACTGGCCCCTCCATTTCAGTTTCAACTTCAACTATTCAGCTTTATGCACCATCCACTCAAGGGCTGCATTCAGGAATTCCACTTCTGCCATCCTTTGCCTCTCCTCCCAGGCCATCCTTTGAAAACTTGTTGGAAGGTTGTATTACCCTTTGGTTGAATCATGACATCTGATAAGTTTGGGTATGGTTTGAGTGTCCATCATGGCTTCGTGTGTTGAAATTTATCCTTGTTATTAAGTATTAAGAGGATAGATTCTTAGACTTCCTGGTGACGACCTCTATGTGTTCGATGAGAAGCAGTGAGCTCAGGGCTCCACTTGTTCCTGAAGCCTATTAACTTGTTGCTTTTTGGTCACTCTCTAGGGTCTCTTGAAGATTAAAGTCTTGTTAGTAGGATATTTTAAATATAAGCTTGACATGAAGTTGCCAAGAGTTTGTTTCATCTTTTTATCTCAATTCATATGTGACCATAGAGTTTCTCATATGTAACATATAAAGGTCTTTATTAATCCATTTGATCAAATTATGTGTTTTCATTAGAGATTTTAATCATGTATCAAGATAATTTTCAACAGGTAAGGGCTTAGGAAAGCCAATTTTTTTAAAATTAGAAGTATATACAGATACAATTGAGGGGGATCATTATCAAACCAACAGTAATCAATGTATATATACTTTGTTATCCAGGGGTAATGCCAAAACATGGATGACCACCTTGGGTTTCACCTGTTGCAGTTTCCCCCAGAAGAACTCATGCATTAAATGGGTATCTCATGGAGGAATGACATTAGCTTCTGGGATGGTTCCCCCACATTCCCACTCTCCAGTCTCCTATGAGTTCTTCAAACACCCTCCCCCTCCCCATCCCCCTACCTATGCCTCCAAGTATCCTGGGGAGCCATCCCCCTATTACTCTGAGAGTCATACAATTTGAAGTATTGTTAGGTTAGCCATCTACCCTACTGCTTCCCCATATATTCTAGCATCCACAGATGAGAGAAACCATTCGGCCCTTTAGTCTCTGAGATTGGGGTACTTCACTTAGCATAATTCTTTCCATCTCCATCCATTTGATATCAAAACCATAATATCATCTTCTCTAATGGCCAAGTAGTATTCCATTGTATATATGTACCAAAGTTTTTGTATCCACTCGTCGAGGGAGGGGCATCTGGGTTGGTTCCATAGTCTAGCTATAGTAAATTGACCTGCTATAAACATTGAGGAAGCCACATCGCTATTCTAACTCTTTTGGGAAAATACCCAGGAGTGGGATAGCTGGGTCGTAAGGTGGTTCCATCCTTAATTTTTTGAGGATTCTCCACACTGCTTTCCACAGTGGCTGAACCAGTCTGCAGTCCCACCAGCAGTGTAACAGTTATAGTTTCCTTATTTTTCTTTTTCCTACTTTTGACTTCTGTTGTATTCAGGTGACTTACTCTTAGTAGCATCTTTTGATTTTTCACTTGTTATTTTGAGTTTGTTGATTATAGACTTTTGCTTGCACCCCACCAAAGCAGGTGTTGACTACAATAAGCTAACTTGAAATGATAGTAACAGAATATGATCTTAAAGATAACATGGGGGGAAAAAAGATAATGTATAGTAATAAAAAACTGTATGCTTTCAACCCCTTACTCCCCACATTTTGAATTTTTGATGTCCCATTTTTTCATTTTTACATTTTCTCTTTGTTAACATATTGATGACATCATTATTGTTAGTAGTTTATTTCACCATCATAATAAAGATATGAATGGTTTACACACTATGTGTACAATATCACAGTTTCTTCTATTTTCCTTTGTAGCTATTCTAACCTGCAAGATTTATAGCTTCTTGTGTTCTCTTAGAATCATTGAGGTCTCATGGTTTAATTTTGAGAAACTCCATTTAGTATCTCTTAAGGGATCACTCTGGGGAAGCTGTCTTCATAGCTTGTTTTTCTTGGAACATCTTCATCTATCCTTCATTTCTAACAGAGAGCTTTGCCAGGTACAGGATTCTTGGTTCACAATTTTAAAATTCATTACTGTGAAACATTTGAGCCTCTCTTTACCAGCCTAAAAGATTTCTCTGGAGGGCACAAATCTCAGTTGGGGCAAACTTAAGTTCTTTTCATTTCTTTCTTCTTGCTGATTTGAGAATCCTCTATCTTTCACTATGAGCGTTTGATCACAATATTACTTTATAAAGATTTGAGTCAAGTCAAGTCTGAATGATAAACAATTGACTTCATTGTACCTGGACTTTGAATCTTTCTCTAGATTTGGAATTTGTGTGATGATCTGTTTGAATATGTTCTCTGAAACTTGTGCACTGAAAGTCCCTCTTGAACCTCAAAAGATTGAATATTTGCTTTTAAAGCTGACCTATATTTCATTTCTTCATTCTTCTTTATTCACTAGCTTTGCAGTTTGAAAGCCTGGATTCCAGATCATTAATTTTCCCTTCAGTTTGACTTACTCTAGTACTGATTCTTCCTATTTTGTTTTTAATTACATTTTCTCTATATTTAACTAAAGAATTTTGGCTTGATTTTTTAATTTTTTCCATCTCTCTGTTAAGTTTTTCTGCTAGCATATTGAATTATTTCTTTGTGTTCTGTTGAAACTACTTGGGTTTCCACAAATTAGGAGTGTAAATCTCTCCATCCACAAGTTGCACATCTTGGATATTTCTGGCAGTTTACTTTGACCTATAGATTAAGCCTTCATTTCCTGAAAGTTTGTGAAACTTATTGGTATGGGAGATAGATCCTTCTTATCAAAAGATTAAGTATTTATACTAGACTTCATAGTTTGACCACAAATCCAAGAAAGCTGCTTCTTTTCTCTGAGCATGTTATGGTTTGGATATGTGGTGTCTCCAAAAGCTCACATGTGACACACTGTAAGAATCCTCAGATGTTAACTTACTAAATTATGGTAGTTATAACTTAATTAATGGCTTACTCCACTGATATGGATTAACTGGGTAGTAGCTATAGGCAGGTTGGGTATGAATTGAGGATATAGGCACTAGGAGCATGATTTTTGGGTATATAATGTGTCTCTGATGAGCGGACATATCACTTTCTCCATAATTGACTTGTCTTGAGTTATTTCCTCTGTCATGCCCTTCTGCTATGATGTTCTAAATCACCTAAGGCTCAGAACTATGGAGTCAGCCACCTACAGACTGAGACCAATGAATCTGAGACCCAAAATACACTGTTTTTCTCAGGTCTTTGTTCACAGTGATGAAAACATTGACTAAAAACAGCAAATTGTCATCCTGCTATTTTAGCACATAATGGTGGCCTAAGTTCAGGTGTGCTGCGTGTTGACTTTTGGTGTGTTGTCACTATTAGAGCTGTAGAGGGAAATCCAAGCCCAGTGTAGTCTCCAGTCTCTATTTGGTGTGTTCCATATCAGCTGAGTAAGCACCTTAAAATGATACTCTGTCCCTTCAAGTTTTTCTTGGGGCTGAGAAGGGCAAAGATTTCACCACTAATCCCCTATTTATGATCCAGCACTGCTTAATTATGTTCTACTCTGCAAAGAACCACCTGTGAGTATGCTTACGCTATTCTGCCAGAACTTTTCAGCTATCCCCACCTCAGTGCTGTTGCATTCAGAACCCAGAGTCCTCTTAGACCAGTGAAACACTGTATAGGAACAAAATGTCCCCTTTATTTTGCCACTGCCTAGGTGTATTCCCAAGCAGAGAATACTGGAGCCAGCAACATATCACATCAAATAAAATAGAAGTCTAATAGACTGGCATCATGTGTCTCTCACTTGCACCAGGTTTGTTCAACAATGGGCACTTAGCTGGGGGGTGCATGCTCAGAATCTGCCCACTGTTAAGTTGAATCAGACACAGTAAAGTTCATGGAAGATATATCATACTCAAGTATCGGACCACAAACACAGAGGGAAAAATCTTGAATGCATTTGTATTTAAAGAGCTTTTTATGGGAAAGAAGAACAAACAAATTGAAGCAGAAAATATCAGAAACACAAAGTCTTAATGAAATAGCACAATATTTTCAAAATGTTGAAATACAAGCACAGTCCATCCTGATTTCTGATTTGGTGAATTCAACTTTCAGGTAGGAAAGGCATGTTAAGCCATTGGATTATAGAAGGCTCATGGAATTTTTCACCAGTGACTTACTTAATAGAATGTCTACAGGAAATTTTATAATCCTTTACGAAATTATTAAGCACCAAAGCTTATACCAATAAGAAGAGGACCATGGAGGTTATGTATAGCAAATATATTGGAATGTATCTTCCTTATTTGCCTTTTTGAATACTTCATGGTTGAAGTAAAAATTATAACATTGCCTGGTAGTTTTCTAAAGTGGAGATAGAAAAATACAGTGATTCCTAGGTATCCATGGAGGATGGGTCCCAGGCATTGAATTATGTGAATGCACAGGTTTCTTATCTAAAATAGAAAATATTAGTGTATAACCTATGCACATAACCCCCATGTTTTTAAACATCTCAATATCATTTGCAGTACATGAATAATGAAAATACTTTGTAAATGTGTGTTATGCTGTATTGCTTAGGGAATGAATATGAGAACAAGTATCAGTACATGTTCAAGATATACAAATTATACAAAATATTTTTGCAAATATGTTAGATACACATATGGTTAAATGAGATAATTTATAACCCATGAATATCGACAGCTGATTGTATTTTATAAAATTATATTATGCACATGGGAGTACACAGAGACAAAAGGTAGATAAGGTTTTTACATTTTACGCAAAATTCTAAAAAGTCCATGCTATCAGGCAGTGAGTAGTCTAAAATTATGCATATGTGCATATATTTTTGTGTAACCATAAAAATTACATATTCCTCCAAAACAATCTGAACGAAGTGACATAGTCAAAAGTGCTATAGACACCCCTAAATATATATATGCAAAACATGTCCAAATAACCAGTGAGGCAGGAAACAGAGAATTTAATGAAATAAGCAGTAATCATGCAGGTGAATTGCAGCTTACAATCCAACATATCAAAATTACATTAAATATAAATAGTTTAAAATTTTAAAATCTGCCAAAAATTTGTATTAGTGGTTCTAGATTACAGAAACATAAAAGTACTCACCATTATCAATATCTACCCAATATTTATATTATATATAGGTGGTACAAATTTATGCTGTGATATTTAATTAACATTTTATGCAACTTATTTTTGTTAAAAATAATTAACTTTCTACAGTTACTAATATTGCACACAACTTGTATATACTGGGAATAACCTGTGAAAGTCTCTCTGAGCAGTCTTTTTCTGGGAAAGGGAAGCCTTCTCAGGTACCTGTTTTAAGTTTCACAGGGGTTGGGCACATCATCCTTTGCTGCTCCCTGTGCACAGGGCTGTCTCAAGGATCCTAATCCTCCTCATAGCTACAGTATTTCTAGTAAACTCAATTGAAGCCCATGGCATAAATTCCCACTTAGACCAGGGATTGCTAATTGAATTAAACACATGTCACAGATATCCGTGTTGGATATTTGTCTAACTATTCTTTGAGGAGATACTAGTAGTTGATCAACAGAGTATAAAAAGAGTTTTATCATTCCATCAACACTAACATACGACTATTGGGAGTCATTGAGACTTATTCCTGGACCAAGGCTGCAAATTGTCCACATGAATTGTAAATTTCCAGACTGAAATTACAAATGAATCAGGAAATGAAACTGGAAAAATGATGACAGGAAGAACAAAATATTCTTCTTGTTAAAGGAAATCTGTAGAAACTTTGGAGCTATTTTTCCATTTAGAAAAAAAATGTCCTGAATTAAGAGGAAAAATGGAGCCAGTATAAAGAATCCATACATCTGATGTGATCTGGGTCAAAATTATTTTAACAGTGAGGGATTCAATTCATTGCAAATTGTATAACATGATGGGTGCTGCTTGGAATATTTGTCTCTGATATAAAACAATAACTGCATGTAAATGATATCAAATGTTGTTTCAATTATTCTCATAAGGTACATTAAGGCAGCAAAAATGGAATTTACTAATGGACTTTCTCTAAATATCTCATTTTACAGGAGGAACTGGGTTTGCAAGGGATAATCTCACAGTCAGCAACAGAGGTGATGAGAATCCACATGTTCTCATTCTCAAGTTTTTATTTCACACCAAAGAACCAATGATACCTACTCTACAAATGGAGAACTTCCTCAAAGTTAATTTGTGCTTTTTCAGTTTGTCACATATCCTATTTGACATATATACAGCAAACTACCAATATATACAACACAAGCTAATTTCATATGAACTCATATATACCCTCTTGCAGTATCTCATTTCTACATTACCAAAGCATTAGAAACCATCTCCCAACATATGAAAAAGGGTTGAGAGGCATCAGATCTCCTCCCTTCCTGTGGTAGACAAAATTTACCCAAATATGTGCACATTCTGATTCCCAGAATGTGTGAATATGTGAAATGACATGGCAAAGGGGAATTAATGTTACTGCTCAAGGGAACTTCCAAAAGAACATTCTGGATTGTCCAAGACTAGGGCTGATGTAATCACAAGGTTCCTTATTGTGGCAGAGGGAGGTGTGAGTGAAATGAAAATGGAAACAGTACTGAGCTTGAAGATGGAGGGGACAGTAGCCAAGGAGGGGAGTGAACTTCAGACTGATTCTTACCAGACCCTCCAGCAGGGAGCAGAGCCTGCTCACACCTCACCTTCAGATAATGGAGGACTATTTTTGACTTCTGAACTGCAGAACTTTAGAACAACAGATTTACATTTTTACGTTATTAAATTCATGTTGCTTTTTACAGCAGTGATTAAAAAAATTACTGTCTGTAGGTTCATGTGATGTTTTCCTGTTCTGCCTCTGAAAATATAGATTCTGGCTAGAAAATATCTACTAGAGAAGAACTAAATTATTTTGTAATAATCCAAGAAAAATAAACAAACTCTCATCTCATTAAAGCAATAAAACAACTTCAAAGTCAATTTAAGAAATTAATTTGAGCCTGTTCTGAATGGGAAGCAGTTAATATAAGTTTCCGACACCCATCTGTGCATGATTCACTCCACCCAGTTGTTTCCCCTCTTCTGGGAATCCTATTCTGAGTGGCTAATTTTCTATAGGTGTGCAGCCCTCTGTAGAGAAGAATGAGCTTCTTCCCAAGTGCATATTCATTCAGAAAGTCATGTGTACCAGAGTGGGGGGCACAGCCAATGGAACATGAGCTTCATTTTCAAAGGCAATGAAAAACAGAAATATACAAATTGTGACCAAGATGGTTCCAATGCTGCTACCCCTTGATAAAGCAAATGAGCTGAGAAACATTCAGAATGACAGTTGAAGAGCTTTATTAATAATAAGCCATCTTGAAAGATAGTGAATCAAAAATCTTGCCCTCTACTCTCTGCATGAGCCTTTTATGTGTGTTTTTGTGAGGGGAAGGATGCATATCTCAGAAGAGAGGATGCTAGGGTAGTTTATGATTCTTGCTTTGCCAAGGTCAGGGTAGGTTCCAACCCTGTGAGTCTGAAAGAAGCATAAATATGCAAAAAAGTTTTTTTGATCCATGATTGGTTCTTGTGATAGCCAATTCCTGCTAGGTGCTATTCTATTATCTCCAGGTGTGACTATACACCCAGCTTGGGACTAGGGAGTATACTGGAAAGGGAGACTGCAGCACATTCCTAGTTGACCTTGGTGTGGTCAGTGAGAATGAAAGAAAACATATCTGTGTCAGGGACAGAACTGAATTTCTGATGGAGGACTTCTTTAACTCTTGAAGTGCTTCAAAATAAGAGCAACCAAAAAAAGAAGAGAATTAATAGTTTTCATTCACTTGCAGCATAACTAAAAATACTTGTACTCATATTTTCTAAGTCCTCCTGGTGACCTTGACTTCATGTCTTTGACTGTCAGTCTCTATTCCACTTTCCTCTCTTTCTATCTTTTTTCTTTTCTGTAGCCTCAGTGGTTTGGGAGGCTGAGGCAGGAGGATCAAAAGTTTAAAGGCAGCCTCAGCAACTTAGCAAGATCCTGAGCAAGTTATTGAGGCCCTGTTTCAAAATAAAAAATGAAGAAAAAAAAAGGCTTGGGGATGTTGCTCAGCGATTAAGCACACCTGGGTTCAACAAATATACTACACAAAAAATAAATAAATACAACCAACTCTAATAAAAGCTCAGAGGCAAAACAAAAGAAATTGATAAAGGTGCCAGGAATGCTCTCATTTCTTCCTGTGGAGGTGCTGGTTTGGTCTGCTAAGAAGTTAAGAGATGATTCTTATTTACTTACATCATCACTAAAAATGTATCTACCATTATATTAACAGCCCAGAGTACTTAGTGAATGTGAGATTCCTTGAAATCTATAACACTGAACCATTCCTTCTCCTGCAGCACAGGATCTCTACGAGGGATGAACTCCTACCAGTGGGTAAATGCAAATGTCCTCATAGGAAGGATCTGGTGAAAGGTTTGGTTTCCATTCACACCTAGACGGTCGGTCCTGAGAGTAGTATTGGCCAGAACATGGCTCATTTCATAACACCATCTCATACTGTCTTTGTAAGAGTAAATTCAACTGAGCCATCAAGGCACCTAGGAGAAACAAGTAAAAAATTGTTACAGAGCATCAAAGTCCCACTGCTTCCTTCTGTCTAGGAAATCATCCAAAGAAAATGATTATACTAACAACCCAGGAAAAATATGTTGCATGATGTCAGTCTGTGCTTTTCATTTATCACTTTCTCTGTGGTAGTGATACTGAGAATTGTTTTCATGTATTTTTTAGCTTCTCTTGTAGTATGGATTAAAAGCATCCCCCAAAATCTCATGTGAGACAATTGATAGGCTGGTAAGTTGCAGCTGGAGGAGGCAGGTCATTGTGGGCATGCCTTTGGGGGTATACTTTTGTATCTGGCCATTGGAATCTCTCTCTCTGCTTCCTGGAGTCAGGCCTTGAACTGTCTGCCACACTCTTCCACCATGATGTTCAGCCTCACCTCAAACCCTAAGGTGTGGAGCCGACCTTCTATGGACTAAGACCTCTGAAATTATGAGTCTCCAAATAAACTTTTCCTCCCGAAATTGTTCTCGTTGGGTCTTTTAGTCACAGCAGAGAAAAAGCTGACTAAAACAGCCTCTCTCTCTCTCTCTCTATCTATCTCCTTCTTTTGAGAAAAGTCTATGCAGATTGTTTGCCCCTGTTTATATTGGATCATTTGTGTTTTGATACTGAGTTTTGTAAATTCTTTATATAACGTGGACATTAATCTCTGTGGAAAGAGAAGTTTGCCACTTTTTCTTCCATTTTTCAAGTTTCTTCTTCACTCTTGCTGATTTGTAGCTTCACTGTACAGAAGCTTCTCGGTTTGATTTACTCTCATCTATTTTGTGGTTTTTGCCTATGCTTTGGGGATATTTTCCAGCAAGTGTTGAACTATACCATGTTTTACAGTGTTTTCCCTGTGTGTTCCTCCAGTACTTTTATACTTCTAGGTCTTACATTTGGGTCTTTGATCCATTTTGAGGAGATTTTGCATTTGGTGAGAGACGGAGGCCTAGTTTCAGTTCTCTGCATGTGGATTTGGTTTATCCAGTACCATTGTTATTGAAGAGGCCTCCCTTCTCCAGTGTATGTTGTTGATGCTTTTGTCCAAAGTAAGTCGGGTGTAAGGACAAGGATTAGAGTTGGGGTTTACTCTTATGTTTTATCGGTGTATGTGTTAATTTCCATGTACGTATTATCCATTTCGGTTACTATTTCTTTGAAATATGTTTTGATGTCTGATAATGTGATGCCTCCAGCTCCATTGTTTATACTTAGGAATTCTTAGCTGCTTAGGAGTCATTTTTTTGTTCTGTATGAATTTTAGATTGTGACTTCATTTCCTTTAAAGAATATCCTTGGAATTGGGGGGGGGATTGGATTTTTCTGTAGATAGCTGTGGATACTATAGATATTTTAATATTAATTTTTCCAAACTGTGAATATGGCTTCTTATTTTGAGCCATCCTCGTGTCCTTGGAATAAATACCTTTTATTGTGGTGGACATTTATGGCGTTGGATTTACATTAGCTGTATTACGTTGATAAATTTTGCACGTGTATTCATCCTGGATATTGCCCTCTACTTTTCTTTCTTGCATGTTTGCCTGGTTTTCCTCTGAAGATCATGCTAGACTTGTAGAACAAGTTTGGCAGATTTTCCTCCTTTCCTTTCTTCCTTTCTTCTTTTTTAATTTTGAGTAAAATCTGAACTAGTTCCCCTTTAATTGTTTTTAAAAACATTCAGTAGTAAAGCTGCAATGCCCTGGCCTTTCAGTTGATGGGGGACTCTTAGTTCCAGATTTAATCTTGTTACTCATTCATGGTACATTTAAATTGTCAATTTCTTTTAAATTCAGTATGGTAGGTTACATGAGTCATCTTTCCCAGTACTTAATTCTTTCTGTTAGGATTTCAGTTATTTATTGGGTAATTGTTCAAAACAGTGTCACATGATTCTTTATGTCTCCATTTTCATCTCCAGTCTTATATATTTTTCTTTTATATTTCTTATATATTTTTCTAGTTTTCTTTTACCTTCCTTTTCTTTTCTTTCTTTCTTCCTTCCTTTTTTTGTGTATAAGTGTGTGTGTGTGTGTGTTTGTGTGTGTGTGTGTTGCAGGGATTGATTTCAGAGGCACTTAACCACTGAGCTGTATCACCAACTCTTTTTATTTATTTATTTATTTTTTAAATTTTGAAACAGGTTATTACTAAGTTGCTCAGGGCCTCACTAAATTACTAAGGCTAGCTTTGGACTTGAGATCCTCCTGCCTCAGCCTACCAAGATGCTGGTATTACAGGAGTATGCCACCATGCCCAGCTCTTTTATCTTTCTTAATCTAGTTAATGTTTTATTTTGTTCATGTTTCAAAGAACCAATTTTTCATTCTATTGATATTTTCTCTTTATTTTAGTTTCAATTTTCTTTATTTCTGTCCTGACCATTATTATCTTTTCCATTTTCTCTTTGGAGCTTGTTAGTTATTGTCTAGCTTCTTGCAGTTCATTATTACTTAATTCATTTGGATTCTTTCCAATTTTGGTAAAGTGATTTATTGCTCTAAACATCCATCTTCATACAGCTTTTTCTGTATCCCATAAGATTTGATATTTTGCATTTCCCCTTTTGCCTGCAGTCATATTTTTTATTCCTCTTTTGGTTTCTTTAGTGAGCCACTGGATATTCAATAACATGTTGTTCGATTTCTATGTTTTTCATACTTTTCATTGTTCATTTAGTTGTTCATTTCTAGTTTCATTCCATTATAATCACAGAGGATGCATGATGTGATTTTCATTCTTAAATATTTATCCAGACTTTTTGGTGTCATGACAGTTGTTCTACCCTTGGGAACGTTAAATGTGCTGAGAATATGTGCTCTGCAGACTTTGAATGAAAGGTTCCCTAGATGCCTTTTAAATTCATGTGATCTGTAGTGTAGCTCAACCACTGTGTTAAATTGTTATGTTTTTGTGTGAACAGTCTGTCCGCTGTTGAACATGAGGTGTTGAAAGCTATTATCTTAGTTGCATTTGTCTAGCCCTTCAGATCCAAAACTATTTAGCTCTATTATATCATGTACTTAAATTTCCTTTAGTGGCCTGTGTTAACGGCTTGGTCCTCAGTTTAGTGCTATCAGGACTAACCACAACATTTTTGAGGGAAGTCCGAGAGAAAGAGACTTCCCAGTCATTGGGCATGTTCTCTTGAAAAGAATATGGGGACTTGAGCTCTTTCCTCTTCATTTTTCATTACTGCCCATAAGGTGCATGAATTTCTTCTGACCAATCCTCTGACATGATGTAGTACCGAGCCGTAGGCCCAGAAGCAATGTGTTACAATTAACCATGGATTGCAACCTTCAAAACTGTGTGAACCAACATATACCCTTTTTAGTTTTAAGTTAATTTCTTCAGATATTTTATTACAGTAATGGCAATCTGAATTTGATAAATTATTTTCTGTTTCATTTGTGTGTGTGCCTTACCAATGGGATTTATTTCTATGGTTTTTTCATGACAGCATGCCCCATTCTTTGGATCTAGATGTAGGGTCTCTAAAGCACCTCTTCTCTGCCAGTGATGAATTTCAACATCTTGTCTGGGTAAGAATTTATTTTTTCTTTATTTTTTGAAGGATAACTTTGCTGGCTATAACATTGCTGGTTGGCAATTTTATTCTTTCAGATTTTTTAATATACCATCCTTTTCTTCAGATATATAACATTTTGATTGAGAAATTCACTGTTATATAGCAGATTCACAAATGTTTGACTTGATGGGTCTCTTTTGCTAATTTTAGAACTCTCTGTTAGTCTTAAACATTTGAGAGTTTGAATAAAATAGGTCTTAGATAAGACTGTTTCTAGTTCAGACAACTGGAATCCTTTCAACATCTTGGATGTAGAGATTCCTGTATTCATTATAGACTTGCTAAAATTCAGCTATTATTTTATTAAATAGGGTTTCAGTGACTGTTCCCTTTTATTCTCCATCTATTTTCTTTCATTTCATAAATCCCCACTTTGTTAGTGTGTTTCTGAAAAATCAACATGGTTTTTGTAGTTATTTTTTTTCTGAGATTTGTTATTATTGTTATTATTTATAATAAAAAGTTATAACATATTCAACATGTTCTTAAATATTAGAGGGATTCATTATTACACATTCATATATGCATACATAATGACAAAGTAACTTGAGCCTGATCCTTATCCGGATTCTGCCCCCTTCACCCACTGCCTGCTCCCTTTTCTCCAATAGAATTCCCCACTATTATATATAAATGTCCATCTACTTTATATTAATTTTTGAATTTTCAAGATTTAAATGCCTGCATATGTATTATGTGACTTCTCTGGGGAATCAAGTGTACCAGAGAGAAATAATAACCCCCTTTTTCCCTCCCTCTCCACCCTCTCTCTCTCCTTTCCCTGCCATCACCAACACCTTAGTTTCCCCAGATTATGTGGTACTTCAAATTTGGTATCCCTAGTAAATAAACTTATCTGACTTTGCCTCTTTTGAATAATTTTTGGTTGAAATCTACTTTGTTGGCTAGAAGTATCACAATACCACCTTGCTTTATTGGGCCATAAGCCTGTTAGATTTTCGATCTTTCACTTTCAGTATGTGCCTATCTTTGGCTGTGAAATGTGTTTCTTTTAGATAACATATTATTGAATTTTATTTCTTGATTCAGTCTGTCAATCTGTGTGTTTTAATTGGGGCATTGAGACCATTCACAATCAGTGTTGGAATAGGTATGTGGTTGTGGTTCACTGCCATCATGATTTTTTGGTGTTTTTTCTTTTGTGTGTGTGTGTGTGTGTGCTGATTTTGTTGTCTTTTACTAGAGTGCACTCTTATTGACTTTCCTGTTCATGATCATTGGGAGCTGTTTGCTTGTTCCTCTGTTTGAAGTTTTTCTTTGATTCTTTATAGAGCCAGTTTTGTGTTCATGTATTGTATTTTGGTCTTATCATGGAATATTGTTATTTCCCTGCCAAAATTGAAGCTGAGTTTTGCTGGGTACAATATTTTCTGCTGGTAATTGTTTTCTTTCGGTGCTTGAAATATCTTCTTCCATGGTCTCCTCACCTTTATGGTCTGAGTTGAGAAATCTGAAGTACTCCTTATTGGTTTGTTTCTGAATGTGATTTGGTATTTCTTTCTTGCAGCTTTTAATAATCTGTCCTTGATTTCTCTGATACATTTTGAAGACGATGTGTCATATGGTGAACTTCTTATTTGATTAGCTCTGTTGGGTGTCCTATATGGTTCCTGGATGAGGATGTCTGACTCAATTTTGATATGGGAGAAATTTTCTTTGACTCTTGTTTAGAAATTTCATTATGCCATTTGTTCAAATTTTGATATTTTCCTTTATCCCAATAACTCTCAGATTATTTCTTCTGATTTCATCCCAGAATTCTTGAATATTTTGATTATGCTCTATAATTTTTTTTCTTTTCTGTTATCTATTTGTTCAAGCTTCCTTGGCCTATCCTTATGATCAGACAGTCTTTCTTCAAGTGCTGAGGTTCTATTTCCTACAGAAATTCATTTGTTATTAAATTTTTCCATTGAGGCTTTTATTTGGTTGACTGAGAATTTCAAGTCTAAAATTTGTCTTTTCAGTGTATCCATTTCTTTGTTAAAAAGTTTTTCATCTTCTTTGTTTGCTCCTTTATTACCTTCTTTAGATCTTCTTTTAAGTAATCAATTGTTTTAGTAATCAAGTCATTGATAGTTTCTTCTAGGTTTTTATCCCACTCACTACCCCTAGACTCTGTGGTTGGGGAGTTGTGGGTTTGAGGTGAAGCTTTTCTAGACATATTCCTCAATTTTGAAGAATTTCTTGTTGGATCTTAAATTTAAGTGGATTCTTTTTCACTTTATTTTGTGTGTAAGCATTTTTGAATGATTTAATTGTTCTGCTGTTTTATACTCCATGTGAAATATGGATTGGTGCCAGAGAGCAGCCATTGAGATTCTTCTCTGGTTGTTCCCCTGTGACATCTTGTTGATGGGTTGGGGGCATTTGTCCCTTTTCTTATTTGTGTTGGTGTTCTTTTAGAATAGTTGAGTTCAATAGCAGGTTCCCTTTATGACATACTATGCCTCCCAAGACATGGAAATACAATCAAAATGAACACCAAATGAATACAGCACACCACAT
The DNA here is from genome assembly GCA_004027875.1 of Aplodontia rufa. Classification (NCBI taxonomy): domain Eukaryota; kingdom Metazoa; phylum Chordata; class Mammalia; order Rodentia; family Aplodontiidae; genus Aplodontia; species Aplodontia rufa. Next base: position 23,389 of record PVKS010013693.1, read on the forward strand.
TATACTAATTACTTTGTTCCTTCTATAACTATTACAATGATAATTACTGTCTACAAGAGGAATAGTAAGTTTAACAATTACCTCCTACAAGGAAAAATATCTACAATTAGAAGAGAAAGAAAAAAGTTTGAAAAGAAAAAGATCATTAGATATGTAATATTATACATATATATAATCAACAAAAAAAGAAAAAATTCTTAAAGAAAAGAAAATAAATTCAAATTGTGATCCCTGAGGTTATCTTGTTACATGGTGGGGACAGATGATCAGTGTCCAGTTGAGAATTAGAAGTAGAAACACACAGCTACAAGTTCTGTGAACACAAGGTGGAAGCTTTACAGGTGAAGGGTGGTCACTGGAGCATGGGTCAAGAGCTCTGTCACCTGGGATTTTTAGGGATGCTACTGCTATGGAGAATTCAGGTTAATTCATGTTTCACTGGTTGTACTCTGGGAGAACTGTAACTCCAGAGGACTTCCAGATTCCAAAGACAGGTTAGTGCAGAGCTGCACTCTCTCTGCTGGATGGATAGGCAATTTTTCCAGACTTCTTGGACCCAGACCCTGTCCTCTTTTGTGTGATCTGTATGTGCCTTAGGCAGTCATGTGGGCCCTCTGATTAAGGGTTCAAGACAAGACAAATGTGGGATACTCCATGCTCCTCAAACTTGAATCCCTCCAGACTGATTGATGTCTAGGCAGGTACCATAGCTGCTTTCTTGAATTCAACCCCTGAATGTCCGCAAGGTCCTGGTAGAATTGTGGAGAAATCTGTTTCAAAGCCTGAACTCCTTCTCACCTGCCTCTTTCTCAAAATATCTACTGCCAAACCTCCTTATGAGTGGATGAGGACATCCGCTGTCCCTTCCACAGTCAAGAAACTGTGGAGTTTTCCCAGTGTAGGCGTAAAGCAGAACTCCTATTTTAACTCAACCTATCTGTGACAGTCAATTGGGTCTTAGCAGGATTGTGGAGAAAACTGCTTTGATGACCTGCTTCCTGCTTTGGTCAAAATGTCTACTATTAATCCTCCTTGTGGGCTAGTGGGCGAATCTACTTTCCCCTCCACAATAGAGATGCGGATGCATTGTCTTGATTTCAGCCCACTGCAGCATTTCCTTTTTTTTTTTTTTTAATTAAATGGATATAGAGTTACAAATGAGGGGGAAACATTATCAAACATTCAAGAACCAATGTATATATACTTAGTTATGCAGGGCTAATGCCATATCATGGATGCCCAGCTTGGGTTCCCCATGTTGCTGTTTCTCCCAGAAGAACCCCTGAGTTAAATGGATATCTTATGGAGGTCAGAGATCTCCTTCTGAGATGATTCCCCCCTATTCCCACCCTCCAGTCTCCTAGGTGTTCTTCCTATACCCTCCCACCCATCCCCCACCCTATGCCTCCAAGTATCCTTAGGGAATCCTCTCCCTGTTGCGTTAAGAATTATATAATTTCCACTGCAGCATTTCCACATGCACACAGTCTCTGTGTGGCATAACCAGTCACACTTGTTATTCATCAGTGTCTCCCTTGCTCCTGTGTTAATTGAGGGGCAAAGGCAGTCACGGTGGCCACTGGCTAGGTCTGAATAAGTTCCTCTTTTCCACTAGCTACACCCAAATTTCCAAATCACCAAGAATCTACCACTGACCAGAGCTGTGTTCAGTAAACACACCTTGCAGGAAGGCGGCCTTCCCAGTACTTCATTGTTTCAAGTCAAAGAGTGTGGCCAGGTCCATATCCCATGTGGTCCTCCATCTTCCACCCTCCAGGATCTTTTTTTCCCATATTTTCATTGGTGTGTTATAGTTAAGCACATTGATGGGATTTACTGTTAATGGGATTTCTGTACATGCACAAAACATAATAATATAATTTGGACATTATCACTCCCCAGCACTTCCTCCTCCCTCCCTATCTCCTACATCTTGACTCTTTTCCTCTACTGATCTATCTTTGACTTTCAGGAGATCTACCCCCACCTTCCTTTTCCTTTTTCCTTTCTACCTTTTGTCTAGTCTTTTGAGGAAACTCCATACTGATTTCCTTAGTGATTATACTACTTTACTATCCCACCAACAGTGTAAAAGTGTCCCTTTTTCCCTGCATTCTCTCCAGCATTTATTGTCATTTGTGATCGTGATTACTGATGTTCTAACTGATGTGAGATGAAATCACAGAGTAGTTTTGATTTCCATTTCCATCACTGCTAAAGATTTTGAACATCCTTTCATGTATATGTTGATCATTTATATTCTTTTGAGAAGTGCTTGTTTAGTTCATCGGTCCATTTATAAATCAAGTTATTTGATTTTTTGCTGTAGAGTTTTTTGAGTTCTTTATATATTCTAAATACTAATCCTCTGTCAGAAGAGTAGCTAGAAAAGATTTTCTGCCATGCTTTCAGTTCTTTCTCCACATGCCTAATTGTTTCCTTCACTGTGCAGAAACTTTTTCTTTGATGCTGTCCCATTTATCAACTCTTGGCATTATTTCCTAAGTTTTGGAATTACTATTGAGAAAAATATTGCCTGTGCCTAGAAGCTGAAGTACTGAACCTTAGTTTTCTTCTAGGAGTTGCAGGGTTAACTGGTCTATTTCTGAGGACTTGGATCCATTTTGGGCAGAATGAGAGATAAGCTTCTAATTCCACTCTTCTACATATGGAGAACCAAGGTTTTCCCAGCACCATTGGTTAAAAAGGTTGTCTCTTCTCCAATTTATTTTTTGGCATCTTTATTAAGGATAAAATGACTTTATCTGTATGGGTTTGCTTCTGTGTCTTCTATTCTGTACCCTTAGTTTATGTGTCTGTTTTTACCATGCAGTACTGGCATAAAAAGTCAGGTATTGTGATCCCTCCAGCATTGTTATTTGTTTGGCTTAAAATTGCTTTGTCTATGCTCGATCTTTTTTCTTCCAAATGAGTTTTAGGACTATTTTTCCAGTTTCTGAAATATCCTTTTTATTTTGACAGGGATTGTGTTGGATATGTATATTGCTTTGATAGTATTGGCATTTTAACAATACTAGTTCTGCCTATCCATAAACATGGGAGAATCTTCCTTCTTCTGAGGTCTTCAGTTCTTTTCTTCATTCAGAGTGGTGTAATTTCTATTATAGAGGTCTTTTGCCTTCTTGGTTAGATTTTTTTTCCCTAGGAAGATTTTTTGAGACTATTGTAAATAGAATTGCTTTCCCTATTTCTTTCTCAGCAAATTCATTGTTGGTATACAGGAAAGTCATGGATTTTGTATGTAGATTTTGTAATCTGCTAAATGTTGGCTCTAGGAGTCTTTTGGTGAAATTTTTTTGATCTTCTCGGTGTTACAATCATATCATCTGCAAACAATACATTTAAATAGCTGAATCCAAATAACAATGACTTCTAGCTTGCTATAATGAATAGGTCTCTTACTATCATCATCTGAACTTGCTTCAAATACAGTGTGATAGATGTGGCTTACAATTCTGTCCTGCTTAGTCTACTCTTCTCCTTTGATTCCATGATACTGTACACATCAGTTTTATGTTATAATTCTCTTGTTCTACTGGTTATTCGTTTTTCTTTCCAGATACTTTTGAGTGTTTAATCTATACCCAGAATGTTTCTATGAATTTATCATTGAATGTGAATATAAAATCTTGGTCTGTACACAAAGAAGTTAATGGATCTGCCTTTGTGAAGGTAATTAGTGCCTTTCCATGAGAGACTTCAGAGAAGTGCCTTATCTTTAATTCTCTTCCTCCATGTAATGGCTTGTCCTTCTTCCCCTTCCAGTCTTTCCTCTATACAAGGACCCCACAAGAAGCTGTCTTGCAAGGAAAAAGCCCTCATGAGCCAAATATGGCACTGCTGTCATGTATGACATCCCATGCCTGCCCCAGAAATGTGAGAAATAAATGACTCCTATTTAAAAATTAATCAGGCTAAAATCTTTTCCTCTTGTAGTTTGAGCTGGCCAACACAAAAATATTGCCAGAAGTGGGATGTAGATGTCAACAATACCTTAAAAATATGGAAACAGTTTTGGGATGAGGTAGTAACTGGACGAGTCTTAAAGTAATAAGTTGCAATGTTCTGAATAGTCAGAATTATTATTTTCAATTATAGTGAGGGCCCAGAAGGAGAGGAGAGCCATAGGAAACCTCTGAATGTACAGGGGATTATTACAAGATTATAATCAGAATTTGTTAAAAATAGGAACAGTAAAATCCATTGCATTGGGGGTCAGATATACTTAATGAATGTTACTGGTTACTTCAGTAAACTCTTTCTTGCTATAAACTGCCAAACAACTTTGCGGAAGAGCATTTCTACCCTTGTGTTTTTAGAAAGCAAACTTAAGAGTGATAAAATAGGATTTTAGAAATTGTAATTTTCTGAAAAATATGTTGTGTGTATGTCATGTCTTCTCTTAGCTTTTTACAGTAAAAGTAAAATGGCAAAAATCAATTAAAATGAAATTTGCCATTCAAAAGGATGCAGAACTTCAATAGCTGGAAAAATCTCAGACTCACTAGGGTAGAAAGAATAAGAAATCTAGCATGGATAAAAATCATCAGCCATATTGTGACAAAGAAAATGTGTAATAAGGGGATTAGTATGGAGAGAAAAAAGATAAATTCAATTGATGAAGTCAGTGGAAAAAGACCCCAAAGGCAATCTAGACATCTTCAATGTTGTAGTCCTGTCCCAGATCTAGAATGAGAAGGACTTGAATGCAAGATGCTTTAGGGGGATGATCCCAGTTTCCTGTGGGACTTCAAAGTTTGTTCTCTGGAGGGCCAGATGAAGTTCTTTTCAACATATTCTAGCAGAGCAGTTCTAAATGGTACACCTATGGTTCAGGGGACAAAGGTGTGATTTTGGCTGGATCTCTAGGAGGAACAGGACATAAACCATGGCAGCATTCATATGAGTTTGACCCTATCCAAAGCAGTTTATTTGATATCCAGCTACTCACTTTAGTATTTAAATCAGTCCAAAAGACGGGGGGACACACATGTAAGTGGCATGGTGATGAAATGGAGTATCTGCATTTCAGCAGGTTGGCTGTGAACATGAATAACATGTAAGTAAGTCTGTATCCTCATTGAAGTGCTAACAATTTTATACAATGACATAAAGGACTCAGTCTGTTCTGTATGTATACAGAGAATCCTGGCATCCCTAACTAGGTCTCTATTCTCAAGATGTTTTAATGTACAGAATGAAGTCCAATCTCTCATTAGAATGCAAGACACCAGGAGACAGTGTAAGACACTGCTGGCTTCCTCATATTTAAAGTGAACTAATTTCCTTTTTTAGAAAGGTAGAGTACATTTAATTTATCCTGTTCCTCCTAACAAGAACTACTAAAAATCCCTGAATGTGTTAAAAAAAATATAAAAAGACTCTGAAAAATGGGGGAGAAAAAGGCAAAATTATCAGAGATCCAAGAGCAGACAAAATGGTGAGTTCTCTACATTTTTTCTTTTAGCTTTATATATCACAGACATGTAGCTGAAGAAGCCAGGAACAAAGAAAGGTCAATATTCACAGACAAAAAATGCCCTCAAAATGCCTATTTGTTTTAGCTGATTGAACTGGCAGCAGACAATCTGGGAAGACAGAAACTCTATGGGGGCCAAATACATATAGAGAAAGCTACGACCTTCAGACTACAGCATAGATCTCCACACATTTCAGAAATAAAGATCCCTAAAGCCTCCACTACGGTAGCATGAGAGGAGAGGAGAACTAGAAATTTATCCCCAAGTGGGAGGAATTAGCTCCTCACTCTTCCTTCAGCATATGTAATTAATGGACCACAAATGAGGAGTCTGTGTCCTCTCCTAAAGAAGCAATAACGAAGCATCCCTGTTTCCATGCTGGTGCAGTATCAGTGGAGACCAGTTGGGAAGCAGTGATAAGGCATTTCTACCCTTCATATTCAGGGTGGTTTCCCTGGAAGATTGCAGGGGAGCTAGAATTTCATCCCCACCCACCAGTCATGAGCACCCCCTCTCCTTTGCATTGGTGCCAGCAAAGGTTGAGAGGAGTCAAGCAACAGCCCCATTCCCTTCTATGGGACTTGCTTGAGCAAAAGGGAGACAAGAAGAAATTTTAAATAAGATATAAACCCTCATTATACTTGAAATATCCCAATTAATAATTAGCCAGTGGCATGTGGTTTATAACAAAAAGCTCAGTATCATGCCAGCCAAGTCACAGGAGAGGAGACACAAGACAAGCCTGAAAAGAACTCAAGCAAGTAAATCCTCAAAGCAACCCAAATTTGGTAAAAGACATAAACCTACAGATTATAAAATTTATTTAGTCCCAACTGTCTTAATCCATTGTACTGATAGAAAACAATACTATACTATATAGTTGACATACAAAAGAAATATATCTCTCACAATTGAGGATGCCAGAAGTCATACAGCAGGTGGCTAGTGTGGTTGGGTTCTGATGAGGACCCTTTCCTGGCTTGTATACAGCCATGTTCTCATTGTATCCTCACACAATAAGAAGAGAAAGTTCTCAAGTGTCCTCCTATTTTTATTATGGCACTAATGATCATATGAGGTCTTGGCATTCAGGATGTGATTTAACCCCAATTACCTTCACAAAGCTCCACCTCCAATTGCTGGGTGTTTTATTTTTGATTTCCATTTTCCTTTACTCTAACACTTTTTAGTATTGCACAGATGCTTTTAGTAGATGCCATATCAAAATCTACCCAATATTTATGTGTATATGTTGTACAAATTTATATTAAATATTATTCGGCTCATATTTTCATAATTGATTTACAAAATAAGTTTGTGTTCTGCAGTTAATAATGTTGTAAGAAGTTGGTACATATTGTGAATAATCCATGTAAGTTTCTCAATTCAGTCTTTCCTAACAGAGGGAAGCCTTCATTGATACTTTCACTTAGAAGAACAGCAGCTGAATTGGGCTTCTCATCTTTTGCTGTTCCCTGTGACACAGTACTATCTCAAAGATATTTCTCCTCCTGACAGCTACACTATTTCTAAGCAACCCCATCTAAGCCCATGGCTTCCACTTCCTGGTCTTTAGACCAGAATGAGCTATTTGTATGGCACATGTACAATGCCTCTAGTTTGAATCCACCTCATTGTTCTAAAGGCAGCCATGTTTGATTGATCAATTGGAATTTGAAACAGAAACATTTTTTTCCGTGTGGGTAGATGCTAGCATGTGACTGTTTGAAGTCCACTGACACTTTCCACTGGCTTGATTTTGTAAATCATTCCAATGATTCATCATAAATTTCTAGGCTAAAATCTACCTGAAACTACAAAGAAAAAGTGATGGAAAGTGGAAATATAATGACTAGAAAGACAAAAAAATTTTTTTTTAGTTTTTATTTATTGTTTTAAAGAGAGAGAGGGAGAAAATGAGAGAGAGAGAGAAAAGGAAGAATTAATTTTCATTTATTTTTTTCATCTGGCCTTTGTTTCTCTGAAACTGAGTTGTATATGTGGTGCTGGGGTTCAAACCAAGGTCCTCATGCATGCCAGGCAAGAGTCCAACCACAAAGCCACCACCCCAGCTCCAAAATTATCTTGTTAAAGGAAATCATTGGAGGCCATGGACTTATTATTCTATTTTTGAATAAAGGCTCTGAGAGAAGGATTTTGATTGAGCCACTGTAAGGAATCCTAAAATTTGATGTGCTCTGGTACAAACTCATCATAAGAGCAAGAGATTTACTGCATGTTGCATAAAAAAAAGCATGGATGAGGAATCAATATTTGCCTCTGACATAAAGAAATAAGTATTGTATAAGTTAAAAATACTAAACAATTTGTGTAATGATTCTTGAAATATACATTAAGAGAGTAAAGAGAAAGTTTCAAATAGACTTGTTATGACTATCTCCTTTTACAAGAAATAGCTAGATTTTCATTGATCAGTCCATCCTTGGAACCTGGATGAGATAAGACTCACCAGGTTCTCATTCCCAAGTCTTCACAACCCTACAAGGAAACGATTGCAAGAATTTTAAAAAGGCACAACAACCTCACAGCAAATTTGTACAATTTTAGTTTGAACAAATTTCTAGACACTTTGTATACCTACTATGTAGAACAAATTCATAGCATATTAATTTTATATGAACTCATACATATCTCCTGCAAATATCTTGTTTTAATATTAGCAAAGCATAATAGACTCCATTCTACATCGAAACAAACATAATTCAGGGGCATAAGATCTCCTGTCCTGTCCATAACAATAAGAAAATCTCCACCAAAGATGTCTATGCCATGTTTCCCAGAACCTGGAAATATGTGGAATGACAGGAAATCAATGTTACTGATTGATTGACTTTCAAATAGGGAGATTATCCCACATTATCCAGGTGGAACCAATATCATCATAAGGGACCTTAAATGTGGCAGCGGGAAGAAGCACAGGTGTCTGAGCGAAGTGATGTAGGATTAGCCATCGCTGTGCTTGAAGGTGGAGAGGGTGGAAGTCCAGGAGAGTGTGCGAACACCAGGGTGACTCTTCTAAAGCCTCTGGGAGGGAGCACAGGCTGGCTAACATACTTCTGACCAGAGAGGCTCATTTTTTATTTCTCGACTACATGATTAGAAATTTGTATTATTTAAAAGCCTTTTTTCATTTATTATAGTAATCACAGAATAAATGCATTCTCCATAAGTCTAGGTGATGTTTTCTTTTGGCATCTGTCAAAATTGGGAGTCAGGGAGAAAAAAGGATATTTTCAGGGAAATAAGACTATTGTTGTTCCTATCCAAAGCAAATAAGCAGTCTGTTGTCCAAATAAATTTAAAAAAATCTCAAAATTCAATCTAAATGAACAACTATTGGGTCCATACCAAATAGGAAATGGTAAATAAATGTCCATCCTCTGTTCGAGCTTCCTCATATGAGGCCCTAAGCCCAGAAGTTCAAAATATGGCTGTATGTTAAGGTAGGGCCTTTAGAACATGCTGAAGTTAGAATGAGATTATTAGTGTCCATTAATCTGGTATTGCATCTTTATAAGATGATGACGATGCAGAGACAGCTGGGAGGCCCCCTGTGAGATCACTGCTAGAAATAAAATTATTAAAAGTTACTGAGGTAGGGCTGGAGTGGTGACTGGGCGATTAGGGTGCTTGCCTGGCATATGCAAGTATGCAAGCTTAAACCCCGGCACCACGTGCACGACGAAGTGTCAGAGGAACAAAAGTCACATGAAAAACCAAACAAAAATTGCTTCTTTCTCTCTCTCTCTCTCAAAAAAAAGTGCCATAAGAAAATCAAAAAAATGTATCCAGAAGAAGTGAACAAGGCAAGCTTTACTTCTGCAGAAGGGTATGCTTACAAAGGGGATCCAATGAGCAAGCACACTAGGGTGGGCAGTCAGCCTGCTGATATCTCTAACCTGATGCAACCCTACCCTTCACTCTGATTGGAGGAACTCAGGGGTATAATCTGTGCAATTGGCTAATACGAAATTGGGTTGGGTACAGAAAAGAGCTATGAGTGTAACAGGATATCTGATAAGGAATCTAAAAACAGATTATCTCTGCCCACATGGTTCCTGACCTAAGAGTGCAACCTTGTTCATGAGAAACTTAAGACTACATTCTGAAAATAGACAATCAGACTTCCTATTTCTCACAACACAGCCTGAAGGAAATGCTCTGGGAGCCTGGGAGAGAGGCCTATGCAAATTTTAAAGTTGCTGCCACCTTAATCTTGAACTTCTGACTTCAAATCTGTGTGAAAACAAATTTTTTATCTTTACCCAGTCTTCAGATTTTTTTTTAGTCACCTGTAGCAAAAGTAAGATAAAGAAAAACCAGAATCAGGATGTAGAAGTCAAGAACTGTACTTGCCACAAGCTAAGATAAACACACTTATTCAAAGCAATTGAGTCACCTGAGGTCTGCAACTCACCTTAAGGCATTCACTTGCCAGTGGTGGTCTTCCTTATTGATTCAACCCCACCCATCCTATCTGACAGCCTTCCCTGTAGACTCTTCCTTAGCCAGTGTTTTGGTTGTGCCTGGTGGTTTCACAGGTGATATTTTTCTTTCATAACACGCTAATCTCTTTCATTTACTGCTGACTTTGGAGAAGGTCAGGCAAAGGGCCTGAGCTGTGTGACATTTGGAAGAACCACAAAGCCAGTGAAAAATTGCCAAGTGCATCTACATTCCCCTTCAGAATATGTCCATGATTATGCCAAGGGGAAAAGTCATTAGCCTGGTCACCCTGAATGGGTCTCAGTATCTGTAGTAAACCCACTGTTTAAGAAGTCCTTCTGCAATATTCTCTTCACCCCTACAGAAAGGCCCAGAACTGATACTCATGTGCACAACACAGGACCTAGTTATTTCCACTGGACAAAGGGACTGTCCTTAGGGTTTCCAGACACATGGCCATCCCTGCCATATCTCCAACTAAACCCTCCTCAATTCATCACAAGTCCTATAATAAAATAAGTAATAACAGAAGACATGATAAGATGCTGCTGTTAGACTGATTGATCTAAGGATTCTATGGAAAGGTTGAGAAGGTAAATACCAGATGGAACAGAATAAACATGAGGTAAACAGAGAAAGTCATGCAGATAGCAAAGAAGACTTGTTGGAAGCATAATACTTTTGTGGTAACTTTTAAAATCAAATCTGGAAAAGAATCTATTGAAAAATAGAATCAATGCAGATATGGAAGATTAAAGGAATTCATTCTAAATGTAAAGAGAAAAAAAGCCACATGTGAGATGATAAATAAAATCAGGAGGTTGTTCAAAACCTAAACATCTGATTTAGAAGGAGGGTGGGAAGAATGAGTATCAGCATATCACAGAAAAAATCTCTGTGGAGGAGACCAACCTGAGGAAGCAGCACAGAATGTGGCTGCTAAACACAGCACAAATGCAATGCAGTTGAAGCTTCAAAGGAGACTTAATGCTACCTCACTCAAGTGAATAATTGGGGCCAATAAATTTTCACCACCATGACTAATAATGCTTTCTAGGAAAAAAATAAGTTTGAAAGGCATCTTCTAGAACATTCCACAACAGGAAAGGAGCCTAGAGGAAGTCTGAGAGATTGGAAATGTGTGCTTCCTCTAGGAACTGTGCATTCATGTTGCTGGGCTGCGGAAACCCCATGGGGTTTCTGTGGTCACTTTCACTTTAACCATGTCCAGAGTCATAAATAAGATTAGAATGTTTCAGACCATGCCATCCATTTCTACAAAAGCAAGGGCTCCTAATTAGGACAAGATCCAGTGAATCCTAGAAAATCTTCCTGAGCCTAAACAGGCTGACGGCCATCATTCAGTTACCATGGGTCCATGTGGTATCCTAAGACATTACAGCATTGAAAAGGAATGAAATATAAATCACTAAAATTTCAGCTAAACACCCTATACATGGGGACCCAAACATTGTATTTGAGGGAGATTGCGTGATAATACTGAGACCATCTCCTTCTATGGCACAAGGGTCACTGCTGACACATGTGAATGGTACCAAAACCCACAAAAACATAGCACACAGTAGGACAGAATCACTACCTTATCAACCACACAGAAGTTCTAACAATGTGGGAACATAAATTCTAACTTTGCTGAATGCTTGACTAGTACGCTTCCACACTGTACATGAGTCACATGTCATACTTAGAAATGACACCCTGAAAACCTCCTGACCAGTCCATCCTGCTGGGCTGAGGTCCCAAAGAGAAAGCAGAGATGCAAAACATCCTAGCATGTCAGATGTGAGGTCATCCAGCATGAGGCTCAAAGGCACCACTGTTCTGCTCCTCTTTAAAAGCTGCCCCACTTCCCACAGCACACACATTGGAGCAACTGCAGAGCTTCCTCCAAGATGTTGGTGGTCCTGCTCACAGTGGCCTTGCTGGCCCTGAGCCCAGCTCACGGCTCAAGTGAAGGTAAGAGAAATGGCTTTATGGGGGTGCTCTGACTCTTAGGGCTCTGGAGATTTTACTACAAAAAGGGAAATAAGGAAGATTATGGAAGTGGGATGGGGCTGCAGACATTTTATGAAAAGGGTAAAACTAGCTATGCCCATATTCCTTATCAAGGCCAGACTTTAAGGAATGTTTAGACTGACAAAAAAACAAATAAATAAAATAAAATTGATGAAAAGAATGACAAGAAAATACTCGCATTTCTAGAGAGATCTATCTGTGTTTTGAGGTATGAAAGGTGAGATAGGAAAGCGCAGTTTTCAAGACAATATCATAATCCAATAAGGTGCAGGCTGCCTTGCTATGCAGCGGAAGGTGGTAGAGGAAGGAGATGCACACTGGTCAGAGCTGTGTCAGAGATTAAGATGGAGAGGGAAAAATTCACATTCTCTACACAATGGGAAAGAAATGTCAGGAACCCATTCTCATTTTCTCCAACCTATAGTCAATACAGCAAAGTGCTTAAAATTGTGTATATGACATTCTACTCCAGGATTTACTCATGGTCGCCCTTCTGCTTCCTAGCTTGTATAATGTGCAAATGATTTCATGCCAGAAAAGGTTAATAGAAGTCTAAATTGTGGCACTGACATACCAAGAATAATTAACAAATATTACCAGTAAGGTTTGATGGATTCCATGGAGGACCAAAGGGTTTATGTATTTTGAGCAAGGGGTTGGGACTCAACATAAAACCCACCCATCCACTGCCTCACAGCACCCTGTCTTACCAACAGCTATACAGGAAGAACCTGCCAAGCTCATTTAGGGGATTACAGGTGGCAGTTGGAAGTTACCTTTCCCTGTAGGACATGCTTGTGAGTTGTTAGGAGCATAATATAAGCATTTTAAAAGAATTTAAGTATGTGACAAACACTGAGTGATGTAAAACTGCCCTGTCAGGCAGAATTTCCTAATTCTTTATAATGCTAACTGCCCTGTGAGATAGCATAGCCTAACCCTTTGCAACACTGACTGTCTGGCAAGATAGTAGAATAAACCCTGTGAGAGGCAAGGTAATATATCCTAGCCGTAAGTGGGAGAGTGAACTGTCCAGCAACACAGTGCAGCACAAAGATAAGCAGTGGAAACAGTATAAAATGGACAGTCTCAAGATGTCCTACGAGATGGCGGCAGAATCTTCTCCAGCCAGTGAGAGACAGAGACAAAGGCACAGCAAGAGACAAGGTCTGTACAATCACAGCCTCATATCTACAGGAACAAGGAAGATACCCAGTGGTGACACTGGCCCTTGTGAACAGCATTAGGATATAGTGTTAGGATAGAGAATAAATGAGAATTCAAAAGGCAATTATTTGCAATTATTGCGACGTGGCAGGTGCACGTGACATAAGTCCTTAGATTGGTGCATAACTTTACGTTTCAATCTGTGCTTCATTTTCTAGAGGTCATTGCTGAAGAATCTCCTTCCTCCGTGTCATCAGGTGAGGCCCATTTCATCCTCAGTCACCTTTCTCCTCTTCTTCAGTAACTTTTAAATCTGCCATGTCCCATTACCATCATTTTTATTTGGGGGAATTAATGAATGTCAGTTCCCCTAATGATATAAGGAAACCTTTCACAACCTTGACTCTGTGGAATACGAGCAGGACCAAAAACCAGAATAACAGGGAAATGGTAAAAATGACAACAAGAACAGTTTGCCTGCTGTTGTAGGAAGAAATAGCTATATTATATACACATTTGCACACACAGACACACACATCCGAAACCAAGACAAACAACATAAAGAATAGGACAGAATCCCATTCTCATCCAACAGATTAAATTCAAATAAATAATGATGAATCTTCAATTGTAATATCCACACTGAATGTCATTCCAGTTTCCTTCAACACTTTTGACCCCTCTTAGAGTCACTTGTGGCACCTCTCAGAAAAGAGATAATGGGCTGAGGTCCCAAAGAGAAAGCAGGGATGCAAAGGCATCATAGTGTGTCAGGTGTGAGGTCTCCAGGCATGGAACTCAAAGGCACCACTGTTCTGCTCGTTTCTCATGAAGGGAGCTGCCCCACTTCACCCAGCACACATTTGGAGCAACTGCAGAGCCTCTTCCAAGGTGCTGCTGGTCCTGCTCACAGTGGCTTTGCTGGCCCTAGGCACAGCTCAGAGGTCAAGTGAAGGGATAAGAAAAGAGTTTGTGGAAGTACTATGATTCTTGGGGCTTAAGAGATCAATGAAAAAAGAAAGAGAGGTAAGATTATGCTAACTAGGATGGGCTGCAGAGATTGTATGAAAAGGATAAGACCAGTTATGTCCACATTCCATATGAAAGCCTTAGAGTTTAAAGAATGATTGGAAAAACAAAACAAATGACTGATAAAACTTGAATTTCTAGAGAGATCTCTCTGTTTTGCATGGGGAAGACTGACACAGGGAAGCCCAGCTGTGAGGACAATATGATAATCAAAGCAGACAGTGGCTGCAGGTTTCCTCTCTATACATTGGATGCTGGTTAGGAAGGAGAATCACAATCAGGGCTGTGTCAGAGATGGAGATCCACAGGGGGAAAGTTCACTTTCTCTACACGGCGAGAAAGAAATGTCAGGAGCCAATTTCTCATTATCTCTGACCTACATTCATTATTACAAAGTGCTTTAAATTGTGTATATGACATTGTACCCGAGAGTTTACTCGTAGTGTCCCCTCTGCTTTCTAGCTTGTATAATGTGCAAATGATTTGATGCCAGAAAAGGTTAAAAGAAGACTGAAGTGCACCATTGAAACAACACAAAAAAGTCAACAAATATTATAGTAAGGCGTGATGGGTTCTAGAGAGGAAAAAAGAGTTTACATATTTTGAACAGAGTTTTGCAACTGAGAACAATAACAACCCAGGCATTGCCTCAAAGCTTCCTGCCTTGACCACAGCCACCTAGAGAAAGGCTAGCAAGTTCACCTAGGAGATGTACAGGTGGAAGTTGGAAGTCACCTTTCCCTGTAATACACTTGTGAGCTCTGAGATTGGTGTATAACTTAGCATTTCATTTTGTGCTTCATTTCCTAGAGGTCATTGCTGAAGAGTCTCCTTCCTCCGTGTCATCAGGTGAGGCCCACTTCATCCTCAGTCAACTCTCTCCTCTTCTTCAGTAACTTTTAATTCTACCATGTCCCATTACCATCATTTTTATTTGGGGGAATTAATGAATGTCAGTTCCCCTAATGATATAAGGAAACCTTTCACAACCTTGATTCTGCGGAGTATGAGCAGGACCAACAACCATAATAACAGGGAAATGGCAAAGATGACAACAAGAACAATTTGCCTGCTGTTGTAGGAAGAAATGTCATATTATATACACATTTGCACACACAGACACGCACATACAAAAACCAAGACAAACAACATAAAGGATAGGCCAGAGTCCCAATCTCATCCAACAGATTAAATTCAAATAATGATGAATCTTCAATTGTAATATCCACACTGAATATCATTCCAGTTTCCTTCAACACTTTTGACCCCTCTTAGATTCACTTGTGGCACCTCTCAGAAAAGAGATAATAGGCAGAGGTCCCAAAGAGAAAGCAGGGATGCAAAGGCATCATAGTGTGTCAGGTGTGAGGTCTCCAGGCATGGAGCTCAAAGGCACCACTGTTCTGCTCCTTTCTCATGAAGGCAGCTTCCCCACTTCACCCAGCACACATTTGGAGCAACTGCAGAGCCTCTTCCAAGGTGCTGCTGGTCCTGCTCACAGTGGCCTTGCTGGCCCTGGGCACAGCTCAGAGCTCAAGTGAAGGGATAAGAAAAGTGTTTGTGGAAGTACTATGATTCTTGGGGCTTAAGAGATCAATGAAAAAAGAGAGGTACGATTATGCTAACTGGGATGGACTGCAGAGATTGTATGAAAAGGATAAGACCAGTTATGTCCACATTCCATATGAAAGCCTTAGAGTTTAAAGAATGATTGGAAAAACAAAACAAAACAAACATATTTGACAAAACAAATGACAAGATAAGACTTGCATTTCTAGAGAGATCTCTCGGTTTCGCATGGGGAAGACTGACACAGGGAAGCCCAGCTGTGAGGACAATATGATAATCAAAGCAGACAGTGGCTGCAGGTTTCCTCTCTATACATTGGATGCTGGTTGAGGAAGGAGAATCACAATCAGGGCTGTGTCAGAGATGGAGATCCACAGGGGGAAAGTTCACTTTCTCCACACGGTGAGAAAGAAATGTCAGGAGCCAATTTCTCATTATCTCTGACCTACATTCATTATTACAAAGTGCTTTAAATTGTGTATATGACATTGTACCCGAGAGTTTACTCGTAGTGTCCCCTCTGCTTTCTAGCTTGTATAATGTGCAAATGATTTGATGCCAGAAAAGGTTAAAAGAAGACTGAAGTGTGGCATTGAAACAACATAGAAAAAGAAAAAAATTTATCAATAAGATTTGATTGGTTCTAGAGAGGACCAAAGGGTTTATTTATTTTGAACAAGGATTTGCAACTCAGCACAGTAACCACCCAGCCATTGTCTCAACGCTTCCTGCCTTGCCCACAAGCGCTTAGAGAGAGGCTAGCAAGTTCATCTAGGGGATGTACAGGTGGCAGTTGGAAGTTAACTTTCCCTGTAGTATTCTTGTGAATCCTTAGATTGGTGTATAACTTTGCTTTTCATGTTGTGCTTCCTTTCTTAGAGGTCATCGCTGAAGGATCTATTTCCGTTGTATCATCAGGTAAAGACCCTTTATTCTCAGTCAACTTTCTCCTCTCATTCAGAAATTTCAATTCTTCCATGTCCCATTGCCATTTTTCATTTGGGGAAATTACTGAATGTCAGTCCCCTGGTGATTTAGACAAACCTTTCCCAACCCACCATAATAACAGGGAAATGGGAAGGATGATGACAGGAATATTTTGCCTGCTGCTGTAGGAAGAAATATTTACCCAGAGCTATCAGAGAAATGTAAACTATCCTCATTGATTTCTGTCTGGTATTGAGAGTGGCTCAATGGCTTTCTCCTCCACCATGTTTCTTTCTAAAAATAAATATGCCTTCAAAGTGAAATGTATTAACTATATTTGTGTCCTTTTTCCTCCACTCATTGTGTTGCAATAGCTGCCGGTAGTCAGTGGATCTAATGTGGAGCCATCACTTTGTATTTCACTTCGCTCAGAGTTTCTCTACGTGGGTCCAGAGCATTAAGCAATTATTTCCTGTTTCAGCTTCTGCCTTTGTGTCATGACCAGGAATGTAGTAAAAAAAAAAAAAATTACTGAGCCCTGAAATAAAATCAGGAACAAAATAGACATTTATAATCCTTTGGTTTACATCTCTTCTGTATAAAGAATCATCCTCTGGGAAAGTGCTGAAGAATTCCCTTTTTGGTTGTCATACCTAGATGTGAGACATTCTACATGAAGAGTAAACACAGGTTGAGAGGAGTCTTAAGAAGGAGAGTGGACACAAAGCAGGTTAACAGTTGAGAGGCAAGATCTGGGACAAAGGGTCTACGTGATAAGGTCACAGAGATAAATAATAAAGAGATTCTTCCACCACTGATGTCATCTACTCTTGTGCTTCACCCAAACAGAGGCTGATAGTTTAGGTGAACAAGCAGCTGAAGAGGAAGATGGAGAAGACGATGAAGATGATGAACCTGAAGCACCACCACCTCCCCCTCCTCAGGGACACAAACCACCACATGGAGGCCCTCACAAGCCACCACCCCCTCCTCCTTCTGAAGAGGAAGACCCTGAAGATCCAGATGTAGAGGAAGACGAGCAATAGCCAAATGCCCTCAACATGCTGGAAACCAGCAGTAAGAAGGTAATTTGGAGCTACCTGCCCCACGTCATCCTGCTAAGCCCTGGGAGTCACCGCCATCTTCACAAGTAGACATACACCACCCCAAGAGTAATCTCCTGAGGTTCCAGAATTCAGAGTCAGCTGTGGTTTCAGCTCACTCTACAGCAAAAGCCCTAAGTCTTGCATTTCTCAAAATTTAAAGTGATAACAAATCCTCTGTGAGCATTTTGAAATTATATGGTCATGGAACCCAATTCTAAATATTTATATTCAGATATTCTTGGGAAGTATCAGGTGACCCTTCAAGCTCTCGAAAGGTTATTCAGTTTTTGAGCAGTACTGAATCAGTGTCCTTTAACCCAATATTTACTTGGGTTTTGTTTTGCTTTGTTTTGTTTCTTGATTTGTGGAAGCAAAGCAATATTCTTTGTCCCTTTCATCCTCTACCTCTTTATGCAGATTCCAATAGCTTCCCATTTCATGTTTCGACTTGACTTCTCCTCTCAGTTCTCTCACACCAAGCTTATCAGTCCACCAGTATACACCCTAAACGAAATCTGTCTGTGCCTCCAGGAATAGGTTTTTAAATGCTTGCTTGCAAAGTAACCCATGCTCATATTAAAAAGTAAAATTCCATTGAAAGTTAAGTAGCTAAAACTAAAAGGCATACCATATCTTATTCCAAATATATTCCTACCTGTCTTGATCATCAATTCTTTTGAACATCCTTTGGGAAGCCTTTAATCACATGGAATCTTTTATTTTTTCCTACAAATGATATCATAAATTATATGCAGCTCTCTGTGTTGTTCATGTCAAACACTGTATTTTAGAAAACTTTCAATACAGTTCCTGGAAATATACAGACCCTTCCAGTGTCTTTCCCTTTTCCTTTGTTCCTTCCTTCCTTTTTCTCTTTCTTTTTCTTTTTTTTCTTTTCTTCCTTTTACTTCTTTCATTAATTTTCTTTTTTAATGTGTTAATTTCATTTTGTAATTTCTGAATTTTCTCTTCCTCTTCCTTCTTCTCCTCGTGCTCCTCTTTCTCTCCCTCATCCTCCTTCATCTTTATTATTTTTCTTCCACTGTTACTGTGCCATAATTTCTCTAATCAAGTCCTATTTAAGATGCTTCAACTGCTCTCTTTCCTTGTTTGAGTTACAAGTTGCAGTGACCTGCTTTGTATATATATTCTGGGTCATTTTCAATAGCAATCCAAAGGTGAGCAATCAATGAATAAATCTTTCTCGTTAACATATAAACAGCAATATTATGTGCTGGCCACCTAACCAACACTAACTAAAGGAAACCTGGAAAGAGAAGGGAAGAGGGAGAGGAGGTGAACTCTCACCTACCTTGTTTCAGGAAGGCAGCAAGGGATCAGAAACCTCCTCCCTGCCACATTTTCCTTATAACCTTCCTTGTTTGTTTCAGAAAATGAATGAGAAGACAATGTCCTTCAGGAAGTAATCCCATGGGATATGCAGTCACATTTGTCTTCTTTATACCAATAAAGTAATCAGCATACAATTTCTGATTGCTGTCTCTCTTTCTGGGGTTGGAGAGTCTGGGATCTGGGGGGCCATGGACACAATAGAAGAACATCCTGAAACCCTTCTCAAGGATGCTTCCAGAAAGCTTCCCTCCATCTTATTCACAAGCCACTTGCCAGGGAAAGACTTCCAGCAATATTCTCAGTCTTTCTTGGATTCCATAGCACAAATGCAAACACACACACACACACACACACACACACACACACACACACACACATGAATACTCTTGTAATTTTGAGGAATGAGGGAACACAGAAAAAAATGTGAGGTATTTCAAAGTCAAAGGATTTGGAGCCTTTCAAACATGATGTTAAGATCTATCTTTTGTCCTGCAGCATCTGCACTGTCATCACACTAATGTAATAGAATTGTGACTGGTAATATTACATCGGGACATATCAGGCTTTGGGGAATTTCATAGAATTTCTCAGACACACATCAACCACATACATAACTCAGTAAAGGTGAAACATCATTTCTTGTTTCCCATGTAATTTTAATTTATCAAATAATCCTAACATATTCCTTGATTTTTGGAGACCAAGTCTTCCTCTGTTGCCCAGTCTGTTCCCAAGCTCAATTTAATGCTGCCTCAGCTAAACACATAACTAAGATTTTAAACATGAACTACCTTGCCCAGTGAGTCCTAATTAGTTTAATAAGAGAATATAACTTGTTTCTGTGATATTTCAAGAGCACTTTGGAATCTCCCACAATTAGTTTGAGCCCACAAAGATTAAATTTAGAATTTCATTTTGGGAATAGGTCAAAATGTCAAAAGGTTAAGAATATTAAAAGTAAAAAAATCACAGATGTCGAACACTACCAAAATATTATTGATTGCAACAAAATAGTATAAGTCAAATGCATGGAACCATGTAGTTGTAACACATTAACTGAGGCACTTTATTATTAAGAAGACTCACTCTCTTAATAAATTAAGGATTTCACAGAAGACCAGACAAAGCATAAGAAATTATACTGAGGAAACCAAATCTTTGATCTTCAGTCAGTTGCTCAAAAGATGAAATCTTCCATACAGGGGTTAATTGAGGGAAACATGGAGCCATGAGGAACCCAAGGGGGAACCATGGAATGGCATCAGCCTTGGCTTGCTATGTAAATATACATTTGTTCTTGATTGTTTGATAATGATTCCCCCTTAATTGTTAGTCCATATTCAACTAATAAAAAATTTTAAAAGATGAAATCTTTTCCTTTCAAAATGAAATTTCAGAAGAATTATAATCTTAACAAAGACAAAACACACTTCTATTTTTCTTCCAAAGTCCTTTTGATACTAAGAATCATAATTTTAAGAGTAAATTATAAAAAATTATAACCAGATTATCTAAAAATAAAATCTGCTAATTGGAATTCCTGTTCCAGAGAACTTCTATGATTTTTCTACTATACATTTGAATTTGTTCTCTCATTTTCTTGTAGTAATTCCTTTTAGAATGAGAATTACTCTCACCTATCTTAAAAACTCCTTCATTCCTCAAAACTTTCTCATAAACATAATTATATACATTACCTTGATTTTCCTAATATTAATTTTCATATATTAATTAGAATTATTTTATTTAATTTTAATTATACATAAAAGTGGTATTTGCTGTGATATTCAAGCATTCACATAGCATAGTTTGGTCAATTTCTTTCTGCAGTTCCTCCACTTTCCTACTTCTTCTGTAACCCCCTTCCTCTACTCTGCTGTTTTTCTATTTTTCATGAGATCTCCCTTTCTCTTCTTTATTTTCTGTAGATCTTCAAAGTAACATAGTAGTTGTGTTCTTCATACATGCATGGAATCAATTTTGGTTCATGATCCTTCTTGGTCCTTTCTTCTTTTCCCTACCCTCTTTCATCCCCTCTCCCCTTCTCATTCCTCTATTGTACCAGAAATTCTTTACCTTGCCTTTTAACTTGAATTTGTTTGGTTTTTGCATAATCTTATCCTTCCATTCCAGTTTTCTTCATTTTTCTGTGGCTTCTGAATATGAATGAATGCATTTGTCTGTGTTTCTGTTTTGGCTAATTTCATTTAGCATAATATTCTTCATTTCTATCCATTTACCAGCAATGCCATAATTTCATCCTTTTAAGTAGTGGAATCAAGCTCGTGTGTGTGTGTGTGTGTGTGTGTGTGTGTGTGTGTGTGTGTGTGTTTAAATTGCTTAATCCTTTCATCTAATGACAGGCATCTAGGTTGATTCAATAATTTAACTGTTGTGAACTGTGCTGCTATCAACATTGAGGTGGCTGTGTCATTGTAGTATGCTATTTTAGAACTTGGGAAAAAGATCTAGGAATGGAATAGCTGGTTCATATTGTATATGGTGGTCCATCCCAAGGTTTTGGAAGCATCTCTATATTGCTTTCCAAGTGTAGTGGTTCTAGTCTGAAGTCTTATACCCACAGTGTATAAGTATTCTTTCCTCCCCATAACCTTGACTGTTGTTCCAGTTCCTCATTTTTGCCATTCTGCCTCAGCTGGGATGAAATTTTAGTGTATACCTTCGATTTGTGTTTCCCTTCTTTTATTGAAATCTGTCTGTTTAGTTCTTTTGCCTATTTATTGATTGCATTATTTATTTGTTGATGTTAAGTTTTAGGAGTTCTTTGTATATTCTGGACATCCATAACCTATCAGAGGGGAAGTTGGCCAAGGCTTTCTTCCATTCTTTTGGTTCTCTCTTCAAGGTCTTAATTGTTTCCTTAGCTAGGCAGAAACTGCTTAGTTTAATAGCAACTCATTGAATGATTCTTGGTTTTAAATCTTGTGCTTTGGGAGTCTTGTTAAGGAAATCAGTGCCAACTCCTGTGTGATGGAGTGTTAACTCTGTGTTTTCTTCTTGCAGTAGTAATGTTTCTGGTCTAATTCCTAAGTCTTTGATCCATTTCAAGTTGAGTTTTTTGCAGGGTGAAAGACAAGTACCTTATTTCATTTTTATGCGTATAGCTAACCAGTTTTCCCAGCACCATGTGTTGAAAATGCTGTCTTTACTCAAAGCTATATTTTTGGCACCTTTGTCAAATATCAGACAATTATGGATTTATGGATTTGTCTGTCTTCTAGTTTATTCCATTGGACTTCGTGTCTATTTTGCTACTAATATTATGTTGTTTTTGTTACAAAAGCTCTGTAGTATATTTTCATGTCATGTATTGAGACGCCTCTTGCTTATTTTTGCTGTTCTGGTCTCTTATTCCTCCAAATGAATTTTAGGACTGTTTTTTTTCCTAATTCTGTGAAGAATGTCATTTCTATTTTGATGGGGATTGCATTGAGTCTGTATAGCACTTTAGGTAGGGTGGCCATTTCAACATTAATTCCGCTTATCCAAGAACATGAAATGTTTTTCCATATTCTGAGGTCTTCTTCAATTTCTTTTTCAGTGTTCTCTAATTTTCATTATAGAGCTCTTTCACCACCTTGATTAGATTAATTCCCAATTTTTTTAAGGTCATTGAAAATGGGATGATTTTACTGATTTCTTCTTTAGCTGAATTACTGTTGGTTTATAGGAAAGTTATTGATTTATGGGTATTGATAATGTATCTTGCTATTTTGCTAAATTCATTCATAAGTTCTAGAAGTCTTGTGGTGGAGTGTTTGGATCTTCTAGATTTAGGACCACATTATCAGCAAAAAAAGATTGAGTTCTTCTTTTCCTATCTCTATCCCTTTGATATTCTTTTCTTGTCTGCTATTCTGGCTAATGTTTTAAAGACTATATTTACTACGAGTGGTGAGAGTGGACAACCTTGTCTTGTTCCTGAATTGGAAATACTTTGTTTTCTCCATTTAGTATAATGCTGGCTTGGGGTTTGTCACCAATGGCATTTACAATGCTGAAGTAAATTCCGTTGATCCCTAGCTTCTCTAGTGTTTTTAACATGAATGATGTTGGGTTTTATCAAAGACCTTTCCTGCATCTATTGAGAAGATCATGTGACTTTTTTTCTGTAATTCTGTTTAAGTGATGAATCACATTTATTGATTTGTGTATTTTGAACCAAAGTTTCATCCCTGGAATGAAACCCCTTAATAATGGTGTAAGATCTTTTTTATGTGTTTTTAAATGGGGCTTCCTAAATTTTCTTAAGGCGCTTTGCATCTATGTTCATCAGAATTATTAGTCTGTAGTTATCTTTCCTTGATGTGTCTTTGTCTGGTTTTCATATCAGGGTTATACTTGCCTCATAAAAGTATTTGGGAGGGGCTAAAGAAGCGGCCCATTTATTGATTGGATTATTTGTATTTTTGTTATCAAGTTTTTTGAGTTCTTTGTAAATTTTGAATATTAGTCACCTGTCAAAGGAATCACAGGCCATGATTTTCTCCCATTCTGCAAGTTCTCTCTTGACTGTTTTGACCAATTTTTTGGATGAGCAAAAGATTTTTAATTTAATGGCATTTGACTCAACAATTCTTGACTTTAATTCTTTCACTTTGTAAGTTGTGCTGAGGAAATCATGGCTCCTAATTTTTCTTCTAGCAGTTGTATGGTACGTGGTTTAATTCCTAGTTTCTTGATCCATCTCAATTTGATTTTTCTGCAAAATTAAAGTTAAGGATCTAATTTCAATTTACTGTGGCTTCCCAGTTTTTCCAAAACAATTTGTCAAATAGACTTTCATTCCTCTATGTTATATTTTGAATGACTTTGTCAAATATCCAATGTTCAATGATTTATGGGTTAGTCACAGAGTCTTCCATTCTATTCCATAGGTCTTCATTTCTATTTTAATACCAAAATCATGCTGTTTTTATTACTATAGCTCTATAGGATAATTTTAGATCCAAAATTGCAAAACCACCTGTTTCATCTTTCTTGCTTAGTGATGTTTTGAATATTTGGGGTTTCTTGTTATTCAAAATGAATTTGACAATTGCTTTTTCTTTATCTGTAAAAAATGATGCTGATATTTTAATAGAGATTGCAGTGAATTTATAAAGTGCTTTGTCAGAATGGGAATTTGAATTATACTAATTTTGCCTAACCAAGAGCATAGAACATCTTTCCATCTTCTCATGTCTTCTTCATTTTCTGTCTTCAGTATTCAATAATTTTCATGGTAGAGTTTTTTCTATTTCCCTTGTTAGATTAATTCCCAATATTTTATTCTTTTTGAGGATATTGTGAATGGGGGTAAATTCCTCTTCTGCCCTATAATTGTTAGCATACAGGAAAACTATTAATTTATGGGTATTTATCTTGTGTCCTGCTACTTTGCTAAATGTGTTTATAAGCTCAAGCATTTTCTGGTGTAATTTTTTGTATCTTCCAGATAAAGGATCAACTCATCAGCTAAGATGGATAGTTTGACTTTTTCTCTTCCTAGTCTTATCCCTTTGATTTCCTTCTCTTGCCTGATTGCTCCAGCTAGGGCCTCAAGAACTATGTTAAATAAAAGTGGTGAGAGAGGACAGCTTTGTCTTATTCCTGAGTTTAGTGGGAATGCTTTCAGCTTTTCTCTGTTTAATCTTGTACTAGCAGAGGGTTTGTCATATACAGTCTTTACATAGTTAAGATATGTTCCTTTGATCTCTATCTTCTCTAGAGTTTTGAGCATCAATGGGTGGTAGATTTGATAGAAGGTCTTTTCTGCATCAATTCAGATGATCATAAGGTTTTTGTCCTTAATTCTGTTTAAGTGATGAATCAAATTTTTGATTTGCATTTGCTGAACTGCCTTACACACCTGGAATGAAGCTCACTTGATTTTGGTAAATTATCTTCTTGATGTGTTTTGGGATATAGTTTGCTGAAACCTTATTAAGGAGTTTTGTTTCATTTCATCAGGGATATTGGTTTGTAGTTATTTTTTTTATGAGTCTTTATTGGATTTTGGTGTCAGAGTTATGTTACCTCATAAAAAGTGTTTGCAAGAGTTCCCTCCTTTCCAGTTTCTTGAAATGGCTTAATAAGGAGAAGTATTAGCTCCCCCTCATAGGTGTGACAAAACTCAGTGGGGAATCCATCAGGTTCTGGGCTTTTCTTCTTTGGACTGCTTTTCATTGATATATGGATTTCAATGCCTGTTATCCAGCTGTTTAGGATATCAATTTCATCCTGCTTCAGTTTGGGGATGTATGTTTCTAGAAATTTTTCCATGTCTTCCAGATTATCTGAGAGAAGTATAGTTTTTCAAAATATGTTCTTATAATTCATTGGATTTCCTTGGAGTCAGCAGTTATCACTTCCTTTCCTTTTTTTTTTTTTTAAAGAGAGAGGGACAGTGAGAGAGACAGAGAAAGAGAGGAACAATTTTATTTAGTTTTTCACATGGCCTTAGTTGCTCCAACACTCAGTTGTGTACGTGGTGCTGGGGTTTGAACCCGGGTCCTCGTGCTTGCCAGGCAAGCACTGAAACCGCTGAGCCACTGCTCCAGCCCCATCATTTCCCTTTCATTGGTGATTTTGTTGATTTACTTCATTCCTCTCCTTCTTTTAGTAAGATTGGCTAGGGTTCTGTCAATTTTATACCATTTTTATTTTGTTTTTGAAGAACCAGCTCTTCTTTTGTTGATTATTTTTATTGTTTCTTTATTCTCAACTTCATTAATTTCAGCTCTGAACTTATTTCCTGACTTCTGATGGGTTTGGGCATAGATTATTCTTCTTTTTGTAGGGATTTGAGGTGGAGAATAAGTTTATTTATTTGGGATCTCTTCTCATTTTTCATGTAGGCACTCGTACTATAAATTTTCCCCTTAAGAATATTTTCATGCTGTCCCAGAGGTTTCAATATGTTGTGTCTTCATTCTCATTCTCTTCCATATATTTCTTGATTTCCACTGTCATGTCTTCTTGCATCCATTCTTCATTTAATAGGGTTTTATTCAATCTCCATATATATGTGTGTTTTCTGTTATGACTTTTGCTGTTAATTGCTAGGGTCATGGCATCATGATTTGATAGGATACACAAAGTAATATTTACTTTTTTATGTTTGCTGAGATTTCCTTTGTGAACTATAATATGATCTATTTTGGAGAAGGATCCATATGCTGCTGAGAAGGTTTACTCAGCCTATTTAGGATAGAATATTCTATAGATTACTTTTAAGCCCATTTGCTTTGATGATCTGTCAATTTGTGACAGGGGAGTATTAAAGTTTCCCAGTATTATCATGTGGAGGTCCACAAGTGGTTTTATATCATGGAGCAATTTCTCCACATATTTGGGGACATCAGTGTTTGGAGAGTATATATTTACTACAATTATATCTTCCTATTGTATTGTCCGTTTTCCTAGGATATAGTGACCGTCTTTGTCTCTTCAGATGAATTTATGTTTGAAGTCTATTTTGTTGGATTTAAGTATTATTGCAACTTCAACTCACTTTCTTGGGTCATATGGCTGGTACATTTTTTTCCCAGCCTTTCACAATATATTGATATCATTTACCGTAAGGTGGGTGTTCTATT
>PVKS010013694.1:0-12123 GCA_004027875.1 Aplodontia rufa
GCAGAGAGTGTGCAGCAGAGAGGGGTCCCTCACCTTGTGGCCTGGAAGCGGTCAGAAAGATGAGGGCACCAGGGACAAGATATAGTCCCAATGGCACACCTCCGAGGATCGCTCTTTTCAACTAGGTCCCACCTCCTACAATTTCTGCCACTTCCCAATAGCCCATTCAGCTAAGAATCTATCAATGGCTCAATCCATTGATGAGGTCAGAGCCTTCATGATTCAATCCCTTCCCAAAAGCCCACCTGTGAACATTGCTGCCCTGGGGATCAAGCTTTAGCATATGACTGTGGGCAGCATTCAGATCTGAACCATAAATGCAGATAAAACTAAACAAACAATTAAATACATAGCACAATAGAGCAATATTCCATGGAACACACAAAGAATAAAATGGAAGTCTATCAAAACAACTTTGATGGACCTTAGATTTCTGCTAAATAAAATGTCAGTCTCTAAGTGTTGGATTCTAGATCATTTCTTTGTATGTGCTCTGGAAGTGGCAAAATCATAGAGATGAAGAGCAGATTGACAGGTGTCAGTAGTAAAGGAGCAACAGAATGTACAAACAAGATGATACAAACACATGTGCACACATATTCACACCGCTCGGACACACAGCACATGCACAGTCCGAATGGGAGAGGATGCGTGGGTGCAAAAGGACTAAGCAATCCAGTTAAGTCATTATGCTGCTCGGGAGACACATCTAGAAGTATAACGATGAAGAATGGCTTAAGGCAAAAGGTGTTAACATATGTACAGGACACACAGAGCATAGTCAACCAAAGCTACCACAGCAAGCTAATCGCACAGAGAACTGAAAGGACACCGAAATGAAGGAAAACACTTCATTCTAATAACAGTTCAAATCACACACGGATAGTTTCTGAAATCATATGCATTCAAATACAGCCTCCAAAAGCCAAAAGATGACAAAATACGAGAAGACAAATCGATAAACAAGTATATTTCATTGAACATTTCTTAATAGAGTAAGTATAAAATGATTAAAAAGGATGAAGAGTTTAACAAAATTATGAGAAAAAGACTCAATGGCAGATATAGAATACAAGATCCCTTAATATCTATAGAATATACTTCAAGAAAATGCAAAACAATTTCAAATTTTAACCACATACTTGAGTGTTCAAGTAACAAATTTCAAAGAATTAAATGAGACTGCAATTTCAATAAAAACAATGAAGCTAAAAAAAAGGAAATGAAATGCTAACTAAAAAGGCCATCTGCTTAGAAAATGAGAAATATGTTACCAAATAACCTACAGCTCAAGATACAATTATAAGGAAATTCATTACTATCATCATCATCCTACATATCAAAGACTGGGGCGCAATTAGTATGCGGTTACACTATTCCTAAATGTGTACAGCAGAAAAGGAACACAGAGAAAAGGAAATCAATAAGCTAGGTATCAGCTACTAAACTAGAACAGGAACAACATAAACTCAAAGAAAAAGGGGGAAAAACAGAAACAAGAAACACAATAGAATCAGACACACTGAAAGCTGGCTCTTTAAAAAGCACAGTAAAATTCAAAAGCCTTTAGCAAGATTTGTCAAGAAAAAAGCAGTCGAAAAATAATCTCCCACAAAAGGACTATAGACATAGACACTGAAAAGGTGACTCACAATTTTAAATAACTTTATACCCACAAATTTTAAGGCACAGATGAAAAATTAATTTCTAGACAAAAAATATTAAAATTGACTCAAGCAGAAAAATTTGTTTATACCAAATATATTGAATCACTACTCAGAAAACTTCCCATAAAGAAATTTTCAGACCTAGGTGGCTCTACAAAAGTTGTATGTTCAGGAAACATACATGTAAAAAAACAAAAATTAACAGGCAAAAATCACTAATATGAACTGTATCAGTGAATAGAAAAGGAAAAATTCCCCCATTCATTCAATGAGGTTTAAATAAAAATACCCTTGACATTAAAACCTAGCTAGGGAAGTGCAAGAAAAAAGATTTACCGGGCAATCTAGCTCATTGTGCATGAAAATTAAATGTAGTGAGCGGGGCGTGGTGGCAGGCTCCTATAGTCCTGCTACTCAGGAGGCTGAGGCAAGAGGATCACTTGAGCCCAGGAGCTTACGGCTGGCCTGGGCAACTCTGTGTCTCCTGAATTGCAATTCCTAAAACTACAAATGAAGTCCTTTTACAACCTCAGAGTTTGAACAGATCCACAGAATGGGTAGCGTAAGTAGCTAGCTAGAGAACAGCAGGAACAGAGAAGGGGGAGACAGAAAAAAGTCTGTGAAGGCCCCCTGACTGGGAATTGACCTATAGCTACCAGTCTTCTGCCACATTCCAGAAAGAGGCCCAGCACTGTCTCCTGCAAGTCCAAGGGCACACATAGTTTTCCCAAGGTCCCACATGTCCCCATAAGCTGCCCCATGACCTTCCACTAGGGGTGCTCAGCCAAAAGGGCAAGGTGACCCAAGCATGCAGGTGCAGACCCTGGACTTTCACACAGCACAGGCTTATGACCTCCCCCCAACAGGAAGTAGCTACAAAGTACCAGGTCCAAAGAGATATGACCAAGGTCTCCTGACACTGCAAGTTCCCACCTATCCCACCAAGGGCAAAAGGCCTCTCAAGAGTATTTCAGCTCCCCTCTCAGGGTGAAAGACACTTTCCCCTGCCTTCCCCTTATAATAAGCCCACCCTAAACACCATCTGTCACTGCCTAATGTTACATAATTATACCTAAGGACCGAGAAACAAATCACCATGTGCCACAATCAACTCTACCTCCAGATGCAGAATCTAGAACAAATCTACAAAACCTGTAAAACCTTCACAGAGAAAAGCATGTAACGTTGGATTATACCAAAGAAGATATAATAAAAGGGGAAATAAGTGAATCCCATGGATCAGAAAATCAATATTATAAAGTTCTCCCCAAAATCATATATGTACTTCCAATGGAAATCCAAATGTGGTGAAGTCTGACATATGATTTCTTAAATTATGCAAAATAGCCAATCAAGAAAGAAGAAGCAGAGAAGTTGACATATATGTTTTCTGACTAATGAATGAAATAAGAAGGGCAGCAAAATTCATATGTACCATTAAGTCAGAATTTCTGAAGCACCACAAAAGAACAATGGGGGGCACATATAAGCACCTGCCTCATCTGTTTTAAAATAAACAGACCCTTAAGAAATATTTTGGAAACTGATTTTTAAATAGGTATAAGCCTTTATTAAGCCTTTGTTAAGCCTCTTATAAAAAAAATGAAAGAAAGAAAAGGAGAGAGGTCTTAATCCAAAAATCTCATCTAATTTCATGAAGTGCTCATCTGCGAGAAGATTCAAGTTCTGGCAAACAATTTGCCAAAGCAATCACCACTGCAAAAGATGCGTCACCACTGAGACAGCAGGCTCTCAGGGCCCTCTGCTGCTCAGCGACAGGCACAGTGGTCCAGTCCAACCTCTGACACATTCTCTATTTATGATCATTGTTTTTTAACAGTTTGTCAGCCCTACTCATAAATCACAGAGAAGCAGAAGTGTTTACGTGGCCTTCTGCCAAAAACAACCTTTGCAGAGCGTTTGCACTTATTAATAGGACTACTCCAGGTGACAGGGTATGGGAAGTTTTTTAAAGAAGGAAAACATCTACAGCAAAAAAAGAAAAATCTTCCCAGGTTTCCTACTTAATGAATCTAGTGAGTCGTGAGCAACATAAATTCACCTTGGACAGCGAGGGACACAGCTGGAAGGAAGCATTTAATCCAAAGTCACATTGACCTCATGAAACTGAACTAACATGTCCTTATCATTCTGGAAGACTCAATGAGTACAGAAGTGCAATGAAAACAAAAAGCCAAGTGTACAGGCCAAACAATTGCCAATTTCTTCTGCATATTATATCATGTTTCTTCACTATAACCTAAGATTACATTCGATTGACAATGCCCCTTAGGCACATGACAAGTTAAAGCACCCAAAAGCAGAGAGACAGAGGGCACAAGAGGCAGGAGGGGTCTTCCACACCCAGGTTCTATTCCTGTATTATTTCACAGGTTTCAGGGTCCTTTGACCTGAAGGAATGAACATTGATTACAGCATCAGCAAAACCTGTGGTCTACTCCTCATAAAAAAAAAATCAAATAAAAATTTCAGAATTTCCAGAATTATCCTAGGCAGAAATCAAGCAATCAGGAATGTGTATCTCCAAGAGAATTAATACAATTATCAAAGCAAAATTACCTAGCTTTGGAGCTTTGGGGTTGATTAAAAAGTCAGGTCAGAAACAAACCTCAAACAAAATAATCAAATTCAGTGGGGGGAAAAAATCCCTACAGGTATCATGGTTGACAGGGTTTATACACCTTTGATCCAATTCAAATTCTTTGTATCCAAAAAAACAAAACAAAACAAAAAAACCCTGCTCCTTTCTAAATGTCCCAGTTCATGTTTGACAATGGAACAGCAGCAACCACCAGGAGCTTGAAGGCTAGCCAGTCTTCAACTTCCACATGGTTCAAAGATGAAAAATCCTCCCATTCCTCCCAAAGTCTCATGGATGGGTCCCCAGACATTCATGGGAACATTCGCACCTTAGGAAGTGTTTTCTAGTATTTGCACTTGACATTAAATACTTCCCCAGGCTAATGATATTAGAAGTCAGCTCTTCACTGAATATTCTCTGTAGCAAAAGGTAGCTGACTCCTGGTTCTCTTCGGTAGACTAAGATTTAAATTTATATAATTCCCAGACTTCTGTTTCATATGACAGCCTAGAAATTCATTCCCTTTCCTATTGATTTACCTTTCAGTTACAAGTAGACTAAATCAGTTCCAGCAATTTTTAGTTGGTCTCTATTCAAACAGTGAACTTTCATTATTACAACTTTAAATATATTGATTATTTCTGAGACCCTACCCTGAAGGTTTTTTCCAACTATGTAGAAAGGAAAGTAATAGGCTAAAAAGAATATGCAATTTAATTTTTTTTATAAAGGCCTGCATCATTCCAGCTGTGACGCTATGGGTAAATAACTAGCTTCTCTGAGCCTCGATTTCCTCATCTGTGCACTTGGTATATTTTCTGTACAAGGTTGGTTTAAGAACTACCTTTGAAGGTAAATGGATGGCGAAAGAAGAAATCATGCTGAGCAAAGTTAGCCAAACCCAAAAGCCAAGGGTCGAATGTTTTCACTCATTTGTGGAGGCTGGAGCGAAACCCAGGTCTGTGTGAAGGGTAATCAATCTCATTATTAGACTCAGCAAAGACATAGCAAAACATAATCTAGGGGAACCATAGACATGTGAGAGGTGAGGTAGGGGAAACAGGAGGGAGAGGGGAGAGGGAGGGAGAACAGGGAGGGATCTAGGGATCTAGGGAGACAGTCAACCATGTCCCATACTCTTCCCCTCCACTGAGATCCAATACTACGGATGCAATCATTCAATTCTGGAAAATTCACAATCTAAGCATTTGTATCACTTATAGGGGTGAACTACAGAAGAATCAAGGGGTAATTCTGGTTTAAGAATACACGCCTATCATATTGTTACTTTATATATATTTATGATTGTACAATAACCCAACTCCTTAATAAAAAAATTTTTTAAAGAATTGGTAAAATGAATATAAAGCACTTAGCATTTAACAGATGCCAAAATAAGTGGTTCTTAAAGACTTCATTGTGGTGAAATATACGCAGCACAAGGTGTAAGACTTTCACCACTTTCAAGTGTACAGCTCAGTGGCATCCACATGTAACCACCATCACCGCCATCCAACTCTCAAACTTTTGTCTTCCCCAACTGAAACTCTGTCCTAATAAAACAGTTAAAATAGCTGCTGAATGGTTTTAAAAAATCCGTTTCAGGCAGGAGGCAGATTGCCATCCAGACATCACATCAGGAACTGCATGCATCAGAGGAAACACTGTCTAGAATCTAACAACACTTGCGTAAGATTTGAGAAATACCAGAGTAACCGGTTTTGCTTCTTGACCTGGGTATTCCAATGGACTTCAGAAAATTTATGACCATGATGATTTGCATCAGTTTGCAACTGTGGACTTCCCTCTGCCCTGTTTATCTCCCCCAAGACCACTAGCTGCACACACCCACCCCTCCTTGTCACTAAAGCCCAAGCCCACTGTTCCTCCACGGAATGCTAGTACACGCTACCTGGACTGGAGCTTCCCAATTTACAAATCCATTCTGAAGAACGCTGGCTTTGTGTTTTAACCTCATCTGATTTCCTTGTTTACAGTACCCCTTAAACTGTGGTTCTGCATTCCTCCCTCCCCTGCGGTCCCTGGATACCACTATTCGACTTTCTGCTACTACTAACTTCTATATTAGCCAAGCTAGGTGCCTCATATAAGTGGAATTGTATGTAGGGGAGGAAAAATGCTTTTCCTCTACCCCTTTAAATTCTCAGAGGAGACTCTTAACAAAAGGCAAATTAACAAGCAGAAGTCTACAAAATCACTTAATATAAATCTTACATGACAGTCTTCATAAGGAAACACCCACTGGGACAGTGTTGGGAAGAAGATTCATTCTTGGGAGTGGAGCTCTGGGAAGGATCTTAGATATTTGGGGAACTCTGTAGCTATTTAAATCTTAAACATACCTGGGAAAAAAATTTTTCCTTAGTATTATTTTTGTTAGAGAAAATTTAGGGTTTTATCCTTAATGATGAAAATATGGTTAAGAAGCATGCCGGGGGGTGTAGCGCAGTGTTACAGTACTTACCCAGCATTCCCCAAGGCTCTGGGTTCCACCCCAGCACTACAGGGAGTGGGGACAGAGGCAGCTTTGGGCCAGTCTTTGCTTTCTTTTATCATGAGGCTTTCTCTGTCCTCAAGTGTTCAATCTGCCTACCTTTTCAGGTCTTCCATTTAGGAATTCACACCAGCTCTGCAGTGCCTGCTGGGCACCTGCACTGCTAATATGCTGGTGACAGTGTGACGAGGCAGAGCTGGTCACTGGCCTCTTGGACCTCACAGTAGAGCTGAGATGGTGTTATGGTTTGGATGAAAGGTGTCCCCAAAAAACTTAATATGTGAGACAATGCAGGATTGCTAAGGTGACATGATTGGGTTAGGAGAGCCTTAGCCCAATCAGTGAGTCAATGCCCTGATTGGGATTAGTCAATCCCTACCAACTGAAGGCCACTGGAGCAGGTAGGGCGTGGCTGGAGGTGGGGGGTCACTGGGGATGTGCCTTGAGGGTATATGTTGCATCTGGTGAGTGGCCCTCTGTCTCTGTTTTGTGACGCGATGCCTTGACCAGGTTCCCCCTGCCAAGCTCTCCTGCCATGATGCTCAGCCTCACCTCAAGAAATGGAGCGGGCCTTCTGTGGACTAAGACCCCTGCAACTGGGAGCCCTCAAATAAACTTTTCCTCCTAAAATCGTTCTCGTCAGATCTGTTATTCACAGCAGCAGAAAAAGCTGACTAAAACAGGTGGGAAGCGGAAGTGGCCATCTGAATAGACTACTGGGACAAAAGAAAATGAAACAGGCATAAAAGAGATGCTAGGATGGAGCTGTGGAAAAATGAAGAAAGTAGCGCCAAGTTAGAATGGGAACACTAACTTTACACGCGCTGTCCTAACAGGCACTCAGCAGTGACACTTTTCTTAGACCCGCAGATGCCCCAGGAGCAACTAAAAGTAGGATGAGGCTTGGCATCTCTGCCTTCATCTTGCGTTTGTCCTCAGGTTCCTGCTCAGCAACTCACATGCGCGTGTCAATCGGTTAAGGAGCTTTCATCTAAAAACTAGTAATCTGAGGTTTATGGACTGAAACAACCTATCTTGTCCCCACTGAGGCAAGATTTGCAGCATCCTGTCCCAGACCCTTGCAGTAGCACCTACAAGTCTCCAGTCATGGTCCTACTCTACAGGGAACAGCAGGAGGCAGGCATCACCCCACCAGGAGACTGCCCTTGAGCAGGACCAATCCTGTCCTGGGAAGTGAATTCCCCCTTTCAGGCTCACAGTCTAATGGATAAACACCCTGAGCAACAAGTAGAAATTGCCCTTCCAAATGATAAAGGCTTCTTTGGGGCTACTTTGCAGAACCAGAACCAAGACAATGATCACAAACCACAGCTTGACCAAGACTGCTTAATCATGCAGACCTCCCACCCCTGCCCCAGTACCTCCTCTATTTAAACCTAACGCTCCTATCAGCGCCCCGAGATCGGGCTGGGATGCTGGATCTCACTGTGCCTTCCCAGGTTGCCATGTTGATTAAAGTTCCTTTCCTGATTCTCAGGGCAAATGGCTAGGCCTAGTTTGACAGGACCCCTGGAGCCAGGTCTCTGGCTGGCAACTTCAATAACACTAGGTTGAAAAACACTGCTATCCATAGGAAGTTGATGGGGGGTGGGGGATGAGCGGAGTTCCATGCTGTAAGGAGGATGATTTAGGGAGTTGAGGAGTAATCTTTCTCATACTGACAGAAAATACCTGAAGAATTATCATAATAGGTGGGTTCATGCAGAGGTCCCATGACACCCAGGGCTCTGTGGAAAGAAGATAGGTCCATCCCACTCTGCCCACAACATCCCTTCATTCAGCCGATCGGTTTAGATTTACATTCAACTTGTCGTCTTACAGATCTTACTGTGTAGCTTCTGACAAGTGTCTTGTGTAACAGGGATCCCAAGCCTGACCCGCTGTGGGCACCTGCACACATTATTTCATTCCGTCCTTGAGGAACCCTGAAAGGCAGGTCTCCGCAGACCCCTGATTTGGGAGCAGCAGGAGGCTCCCAGAGCTGGCACAGAGCAAGCGGGGCTAGGCAGATTCCCTGCCTGTCCTGCCACTCGCATTGTCCCAATTTTGTAAATCAATCCATTTTTATCTAAAATTAACTCAAAGTAAACAGATGCCAGTTGGAAGGAGTGGTGGCAGTGACTATTATCAGAGGAGGAAGTGTTAGTACAAACAGCTGTGGCGAGCCAGCCTGACTGCACTGAAGTTAGCTGTAATCAAGTTACCATCTGACAGCCGATTAGGGAGGAGAGCTGGGGCTCCAGGCCCCAGGACAGCTGTCAGTTTCACAAACATGCCCCTCCACTGGCAGACCACCAAAAGATGGAGCTTAGGTGCCAGGCAAGAGCAAGAATCAAGATGTGGGTGCCTAATCAGAAAAGGATGAAGAGTCATTGATGCCTCTCTAGAATCATCTGTTGAATGTTTGTGTCAATACGCATCAGTTCCAGATACCAAGGAATCACAAGATTCCCTTTAAAAGGGCTCATCTGTTCACATCCTTCTCGGGAAACAAAAAAATACAATAATTGTGCATGTTAATAGATTTTTGTCTTGTTTTGCATTTCCACAGTAAAAAATTCATGAAGTTTTATGGTTTCTTGGTAGCTTCTTAAGATTCCAACTATGTACGCTAAATTGATTCATATGTAAGTTAAGCACCATATATTAGATAGATTAAACAGTTTAGCCAAGAGCTTACGTTATTAACCAGGAGATTTATCTGATTAGTACTTTTGCCTACCAATTTAAATTTCAAACCATTCAGGCTATAAAAAGCAATTAATTCAAGTTGCCAATGTTTTTAAGGTAATATGTGTGTTTCACTGTTGTTTTCACATTAAAAGACAGGAATATTGGCAGTGCCCATCATAAGAAGGAAACAAGACATGCAGGTAATATTGATACCTAAGCTCAGCAGGGAAGAAGGAAGCGGGTGGAAATTTCTATTTATGGTTCATTGTTCTTTGGAAGACACTTGAGTGTTAGACCTTCAATATGGTAGAACAAACAGGCCTTATCTCATGTGCAAATAGTTGCTAAGGAGTGGCTACCTCCAGGAACTGGGGTTGTTACATGGACCTTAGAAGGAAAGATCTGCAATAGTTACCAAGGGCACAGAGGCAGGGCAGGCTGTGCACATGCCACAGGTTCATTGATTCCACCTTTTACCATTGGTCAGCATCAACAATGGCCAGGACGTTGCCAGGCAACAGATTCCTTGGTCTTCATCGATTGACAATTGTGATTAAAACATCCTAGCCCAGGGCTGGAATGACGGCTCAGCAGCTAGGTGATTACGAGGCATGTGTGTGTATGTAAGTTCGAACCCCAGCACCACATACACAACAAAGTATTGGAGCAATGAAGGCCATGTGAAAATCTAAATAAAACTGATTTTTGTCTTTCTGTCTCACTTTCCCTCTCTCTTAAAAAAGACATTCTAGTTCAAAACATTTTCTTTTCATAAACAGGACTTGATATAAAATAAATATAGATGGGGAAAAGCCAGGCTGTAATACAACAACTCAAGAGGCTGAGGCAGGAGGATCGCAAGTTCGAGGCCAGCCTAAGCAACTTAGTGAGATCTTGTCTCAAAATAAAGTGAATAAATAAAAAGGACTGGGGATGTCCCCAGTACCAAAAAAAGAATAGACAAGAAAAAGAAAGTCTAGATAGAGAACCCATTCTGTGTAAGGTGGTAGAGTCAGGAAGGTAAATGATGAAAGCAAAATAAAACAAAAGACCAGTCCTAATGCTGAAGGAATTTTAAACATGCCATGCACATGAGGAACATTTAATAATTAGGTTGTTCAAAGAAACTGGGATTTTTCACTAGTAGAATAGTAAAAAATCTATACGTCTATTATACATTGTACTGAGTCTTGGAAAAAGGGGTACTCATGTACATCATGCTGAAAGAGTGAGCTGGTGCAGCCCCTGTGGAGTGTTGCTGTGGTCTGGATATTCACTGTCCCCCAAAGGCCCATGTGTAAAGACATGGTCCCAGGGTAGCACCTGCAAACCTGCAGCTCAGGCTGGCCTCAACCTTGCAACGCCTCCCTCTCAGCCTCCTGAATAACTGGGATTACAGGTATGCACTACTACACGAAGCTGGACTTTCACTCTTCAGATACAGCTGTTGTTTTTTAAGAGGGAGAGGGACAGTGAGAGAGAAAGAGAGGATGGATTTTATTTAGTTTTTCACCTGGTTTTCATTGCTCTGACACTTAGTGTGTATGTGGTGCTGGGGTTCGAACCAGAGTCCTCGTGCATGCCAGGCAAGCGCCGTAACCACTGAGAAACTGTTCCAGTCCCTAGATATACTTTTACACAATGTAAATGTCAGATACAAAAAGTTATTCACTACAACTTTCTTTATAACTGAAAAATAATTGTACTAGCATGCTGTTGCTGCTGTAGCAAATTACCACAGGCATAGGGACTTAAAACAACGCAAACTTTTTTCTTACAGTTCTGGAGGTCAGAAGTCCCAATAGGGTCTTGCGGGGTTAAAATAAAACGCTGGTTCCTTTTGTAGGCTGGAGGGGGCAGTCCATTTCTGTGCTTTTCCAGCTTCCAGAGGCCTCCATCCCTTGGCTCCTGACCATGTTTCCTCTCCAACCTTGTTCCCATCTCTACATCACCTCTCAGGCCCTGGCCCTCTGCCACCCTCTTATGAGGACGCTTGTGAGTGATCACACTAAGCCCTGACAGCCCTTAGTCACCAAACCTCGGATGCCACGTGAGGGCAACATCCCAGGTCCAGGGCTCCGGTCCGGCCATGCTTTTCGCTGCTGCTGCTTCAGGGCTGGACCCCAGGCCTCACGCATGAGCACCAGAGCACTGAGCTGTGTCGGGGCCTGTAAACATTATTTTAAAATGTTGAGACTGGTCTGTTGCCTGGTCTGGCCTTGAACTTGAAACCTTCTGCCTCAGCCACCCAAGTAGCTGGGGTTACAAGTGTGCACCACTACACCCGGCAGATGTGGACATCTCTTCCTCAGCCTATCACAGTAGCAACCAGCCGGGAACAAAATGAATCTCTGTCAGCAGTGAGCTGGTTAAATAAATTATGATAAGTCCAGGCAACAGAATATAGTTATTTCAAAAGTGAGAAAACTCGGGCTGGAGCAGTGGCTCAGAGGTCACAGTGCTTGCCTGGCATGTGCGAGGACCCAGGTTCGAATCCCAGCACCACCTACACAACTAAGTCAGAGCAACGAAAACCAGATGTAAAACTGAATTGATTCTCTGTGTCCCTCTCTCTTTAAAAAACAAACAAAAAACCTACACAACAAAGTCAGAGCAACAAAAACCCGATGAAAAACTAAATAAAA
>PVKS010013694.1:12223-50239 GCA_004027875.1 Aplodontia rufa
TATATATATATATATATATATATATATATATATATATATATATATATATATATATATATATATATATATATATATATGCATGTATATATCCCATTTGAACTCTCTCTAAAGTGGTATACCAGAAACTAATAATGGTCCTTGCAGAGGACAGGAACTAGGTGGCAGCATTGCAGCGATGACTTTTCACTGTGTACTCTCTTGTAACCTTTTATTTAAAAATTTTTTACTATATTACTTATCCAAAAAGTAAAATAATAAAGCATAAAAAGAGTAAAATTAGAACCATGTGGAAAAGGAATTATAGTTGGGAAAGATCAATGTAGGCTGGAACCAGACAGGCCAGGTCCCTGGGCAAAGACACACGAGGGCGTCAGATTCCAATGCTGCATAACCAAGGGCCCCCAAACTTAGTGGCTTCAAACAGCAAACCTTTATTATTGCACAGATTTTGCGAGGCAGATAACCAAATGGAAATATTAGTGTCAGATTTTAACAGGCACTGCATGAGAGGATAATCAAGTAGCCTATACAATTATACAGAAAAGTATATAGATGTAGCATCATTAGTCACTGAGGAAAAGGTTTACCTGCAGTGAGATACTTCCATGCACGCTAACAGGCGGGATTTAGGAAAACCAAAAGCCAAGCATTGGCAAGATGCAGAGCAACTGAACTCTCATGCGGCGCTGGCAGGACAACTTTGCAACACTGGTGACATCTTCTGAAGATGCACGCGAATCGGCAGTGTGTTCC
This sequence comes from Aplodontia rufa, assembly GCA_004027875.1. NCBI lineage: Eukaryota > Metazoa > Chordata > Mammalia > Rodentia > Aplodontiidae > Aplodontia > Aplodontia rufa. The sequence goes on from PVKS010013694.1 coordinate 12,977, forward strand.
TCTCCCGGGCATACACATGACAGAAACACCCACAGATGTGCAGAGGACATTCCCACGGCATTGTCTGCAACAGCCGCTAACTGGAAACAGCATCCATGTTCGAAAGAGCAGACAGATGAACTGCAAGATACGCACACAACAGGACTCTGTAGAATGATGAAAGAGAACGCACTTCTCTGTGCAGCAGCCTGGCTCAATCTCGCACATAAAACTGCCACTGGAGGCCTAAGTGGAGGACTGAGTCAGGAGGCCCACCAAGCCAGCTCTGGCCACTCCTCTCAAATACTGAACGGAAAGACGACAAAAATCAGGAAAGGAACTTTAACCAAGATGGCACTACTGGGAAGGCAGAGTGATAACAGCCTCTCAGCCCTGCCTTGGGGCGCTGACGTGAGTTTAGGTCTAAGCAGAGGAGGAACTGGGGCAGGGGTGAGAGGCGTGTACAGTTCAGCAGTCTTGGTCATGCTGTGGGCTGGTTGATCATTATCTCATTTCTGGTTCTAGGAGGTGGCTCTCAAGAAGTCCATATCATTTAGACAGCAGTTTCCATCTGTTGCTTAGGATGTTTATCCATCAGATCTGGGATCCTGAAAGGAGCAATTCAGTTCCCATGCGATGATCACTCTTTCTTGGGGTGCAGTCTCCTTATGGGGTGATGTGCCTTAAAGTCTCCACTGTGTAGAGCAATGACAGGACATTTCTAGGCACTACCCAAGGGGTCTGTAACAGGATACACCAAATCTTGCCTCAGTCTTCAAGGGGGACAAGATAGGTTAGGTAATTTAGGATTAATAAACCTTGTATTACTAGCATTTAAATGAACACTCCTTAAATGATTAACCTGCCTACATGCAGAGATTAACAGTTCACAAAGTTAAGGAGAAAGGCACAAAATGAAGGCACAGATTCCAAACTTTATCCTGCTTTTGAGGTATCCATGGGGCATCTGCAGGCCAAACACTCTTTGCTTTTAGCAAAGGCAGCTTTTCTAAGTACTTGTCACAAAATGTTAAGCAAAAGGTGCCACAGGCAAAAAAAAAAAAAAAAAAAAATCTATACTATATTACTCTGTTTAAATAAAGTTCAAAAGAGGTTAAATCAATCAGTTTGATAGAAAGTCCAATACAGTTACTGGAAAAGTAAAGGAGGACAGTTTCTGATCAAACATTGAAAAAAGAAATTGAAGAAGACCTGAGAAAATGGAAAAACAGTCCATGTTCTTGGTTATGCAGAATCAATAGAACTAAAATGTCCATTCTGCTGAAAGCCCTGTATAGGTTCAAACCCCAGAATAGCCAAAACATTACTAAGCAAGAAAGAAGAAATAAGAGGTGTCATAATACCTGATCTAAAATTATACTATAGGGCTCTAATAACAAAAACTGTGGTATTGTTAACAAAACAGACATGAAAACCAACACAACAGAAGACACTGAGACACACCCATAAGTCTTTAACCACCTGAGATTTGATAAAGGTGGCAAAAATATAGCATGGAGGAAAGACAGCCTGTTCAACAAACGGTGCTGGACAAACTGCACAGTCACATGCAGACAAGTGAAATTAGATCCTTCTCCCTCACCCTACACAAAAATCAAATTGAAATGGGTCGAAGAATTAGGAATTAAACCAGCAACTATACAATTATTAGAAGAAAAAATAGGATCAACACTCCGCTACATCTGTGTAGGCACCTCCTTCCTTAACAAGACTTCCATAGTACAAGAATCAATAAGAGGGATGCCATTAAATTGAAAAGTTTCTACACAGCTAAAAAATTAGTCAAGAGTGTTTAGAGAGAACCTACAGAATAGTACATAATTATTGCCTGCTATGCCTCCGACAGAGAACTAATATCCAGAATATACAAAAAAAAAAAAAAAACTTAACACCAAAACCACAAACAATCCAATCAATAAATGAGTATGGAACTAAACAGAAACTCTTCAACAGAGGAAGTTCAAAAAGCCAATAAATATGAGAAAATGTTCTACATCAGAGCAATCAGAGAAATGCAAATCAAAACTGCACTGAGAGTTCACCTCGCTCCAGTCAGAGTGGCAAAAATGAAGAATACGAACAATAACAGAAGCTGGAGGGGTTGTGGGGAAATAGGAACACTAACACACTGTTGGTGGGACTGCAAGCTTGTACAGCCACTCTGGAAAGCAGTATGGTGACTCCTAAAAAAAACTAGGGATGGAACCACCATACAACCCAGGTATCCCACTCCTGGGTATTTTCCCAGAAGACCTAGAATCAGCATACCACAGAGACATAGCTATATCAATGTTTATAGCAGCTCAATTTACAACAGCTAAACTATGGAATCAACCCAGATGCCCCTCACTGGATGAATGGGTCCAAAAACTGTGATATATATAGTCACATACACACAAAGACAATGGAGTTCTACTCTGCTATTAGAAAGAACATATCATAGCTTTTTCAGCTAAATGGATGGAGATGGAAAAAATCATGCTGAGTGAAATATCCCAGACACACAGACTTAAGGGCCAAATGTTTTCTCTCATATGTGGAAGCTAGAGTAAAATCTAAGACAGGATGAAAATTAGCTAAGTTTAAATAATAAACCCACAAAAGTTGAAGTATCACATAAGGTGGGGAACCATAGCTATGAAGTTGGGGAGAGAAAGGAGGGAGGGGAGAAAGGAAAAAAGGGGGTTATCTACACAGTTGGGTACACTCGACTCCCATGAGAAGCCAAACTATCTATACTCAGGCAGGCAGAGAAACTCAGAAATTTCAATAATTAATATAAATGTATATGCTCATTTCTCTCTATAGCATGGGGTATTATAGAGTCACGAGATCAGGGAATGGGTTAAGGGCGGGGGGGAACCCGGACTAGGATTGGACTTTACTTACTTTATCAATACCTATGTATGCATGAGTATGTAACAATGATTCTCTCCAATATGTAAGACTATGTTGAACCAATAAAAAAAGAGGAAGATGTTTCTGGGGTTCAAGGAATTATATTTCATCTGGGTAATGACAACATAGATACATTCAATTTGCAATTGTGCGTCAAATTGTATACTTAAGATCCGTATATTCTATTATATCCATATACTTTGATTAAAAACAAATATTGATTGCCTATCCCTTGCTGAAAAATAATATACTCAATTAGAAATACTATTCTCAACCTGAGCTGCATTAGTCAACTAGAAAACTAAAGTACTCACACAAGCCTGACTTAGTTAACCTTATTATCTGTAGTAAACAAGATATGTGGGTCATTTTAAAAACTAAAAACTAAAATTCTGTGACTAGAGCAGTGGCTCAGCAGTTACAGCACTTGCCTGGCATGCACAAGTAAGCAAGTTCAAACCTTAGTAACATGTACACAACAAAGTGTTGGAGCAACAAGAGCCACATGAAAAACTAATTCAAAATTCTCTCACTGTCCCTCTCTTAAAAAATAAAATAAAATTCTGTGATTGATTTTCCTATTCCTTCATTGACTCATAATAACATGCGTATAGGGATTCACTGGCCTGAAAGGTGAAAATCTAATCCCTCCCAAGGAAATTTCTCACCAGAGATCTGAGCACATATATTGATTACATCATGTTTGTTATAACATACTAATAAGAAGAGGACACAGGGGGGCTGGAGCAGTGGCTCGGAGGTTACCGTGCTTGCCTGGCATGCATAAGTACACGGGTTCAAACCCCAGCACCACATACACAACGAAGTGTCAGAGCAACGAAGGCCATATGAAAAACTAAATAAAAATGGATTCTCTCTCTCTCTGTCCTTCTCTCTTTTAAAAAGAAGAGGACACAGTACCGAGGCAGGAGAGATTCACTTGTATTTGGGAGAGGAGGGTAGATAGATGCACACAGGTTCTAAGGGATGGTGACCTCCAGGAGAGGTTGTACAGGACAGAGAGACTGATGGGCAGTGAGGGCACTCCAGGCAGATGCCAGGAGACAGATGAGAAGTCCTGAAGGGGAAGGAGACACAGCTAGAAGAGCTGGCTTGAGAAGGGACTGCTTCCCATGAGAGCAGCACCCTGAGAAGTCTGCCAGCATCCTGAAGATAAACACCTCCAGCTCTGCCCCTGTGGTCACACATGTGCACACGACATCTGTGTGAGCTGTTTATTAACAAGTTCACACCACCTTCTGAATTTCATGAGTCATCCAGGTCGTTCTTGGATGATGCTGGCAAGCACAAGCCCCTCCTCGAATGTGATTGGCTGATCCAGCTCAGACAAGTCAGGACCGTGCTTCCTTTGTGGGTCGGGATCTAGTACAGCATGCCAGCAGGAAGAGCCGCAGCCTGGGAGAATGTGTGGGGAAGCCGACTTTCTGGGGACACACAGCTTCAACCACCGAATCGTTTTGTCCCCTCCCGGAGCTGACTGAGCATCAGAGGTCAGAACTGCGATAACTTTTAGTATTTTGGTGGGCATTTAAAAATAGGACTTTTTAATAGGTAATGCTTTAAAATTGCTTTTAAAAAATGTTTTCAACTATACTTACATTAAGGATTCCTTAATGATGAGAGGTGAATTATAACCTAACTGGCGGAGTTAATATTTTTTAGGGGCTAAGACTACTTATATTTCCTGGGTGAGGTTAAAAAAAATTACTTTAAAATCCTGACCAGTCTTCCAAATAATTAATGAGCAAGTACTCTATGGTACTGCAAACATTATTAGGTCTTTAGACCTAATGACCATTTACTCCAAAAATATTACTCACCTATTACCTTAATCTTATGGGGTAAAATAAGACTCTTAATACATCCCATTTAAATTAGAAAAGAAATTGAAACACCATATTTGTAATAGACCTGACATTTGTAAGCACCTGATTTAAATGAACTTTGCCCAGACATATTCCATAAGAGGCAATTCGAATTGGCACCATCTCTTCTGTTGTAGAATAAAAGCGCCTTCTATTCTTCTTTTAAATATACAACACTCTTAAGCAAATGTGATCAGGCATCCAGCTGTCAACAGCAATATCATTTGTTCAATCAATGTTTGTTTAGGGGCACACTCCCTTTAGGCAGAGGGTCAGAATGAAAAACAAGGCAGACAGGGCCCCTGCCCTCTTCTACTACTCTACAGTATCGTAGAGGAGGTACGTTATGAATGATTAGCAATATAATTAAAAATTATAATTATTTCTATGAAGAGAAAAGCACAAACTGGGAGCAGTGGCCACACCCATAATCTCAATCACTCCAGAAGCTGCAGTAGGAGGATCACAAGTTCAAGGCCAACCTGGGCAACTTAGTGAGACTGTCTCAAAATAAAAAAATAAATACTAGGGATATAGCTCAGTGGTACAACAGCTCTGGATTCAATCCCCGGGAGAGAAAGGGTGAGTGCAGAGATATCAATAGCATGAGGGAAGGTGCACTACCTACTTTAGGGAGTCAGGAAAGGACATTTAAACAAGGACGAAAGGACACTAGGAGTCATACCTGCCAGAGAGGAGGGAAGAACATTCCTGGCAGACAGAAAAGCTTGTGCAAAGATCCAGTCTTAAAAGGAGTCTGGTCTACCTGAGGGACTAAAAGAAGCATGGTATCTCTAAGATCCAAAATGTACTAAATTTGAAGAGGCAGCTATGTCAGAATAAGAATTTGAAAGGGCCTTTGGGCAAAGGGGTGACAAAGTCTGATATGCATTTTGGAAAGGTTACTCTGGCTTCCAGGTGGAGCCCAGGTGAGGGCAGGGGAGAGGAAAAGCTGAAATCAGCAGAGCCTATAATCTAGTTTAAGTGAGAGGGTGGCTTGGGTACCACTGATTCCAGCTGGGCAGGGCAGAAAGGAGCACATTCAGGCCACACCTGGAAGATGGCAGGAATAGACATGCAGGTAGAAGGAGTAGGTGTGACGGATGTTGAGTGAACCCTAGGAGCCAAGGATGATTCAGATTTCAGGCTGGAGTAAATGGGAAGATGCAGAAGACAATGGAGAAACAGGTTTAGGGAGAGAAGTCCACTCTTTTAAGTGCATGCATCAGCTCCTTAGTGACTGCAGTGATTTAGATTTCCACTTCTCATTTTATTTTTAAGAGAGAGAGGGGGAGAGAAAGAGAATCAATTTCATTTATTTTTTCATATGGCTTTTTTCTTTCTGACACTTAGTTGTGTATGTGGTGCTAGGGTTCAAACTCAGGTCCTCATGCATGCTAGGCAAGTGCTATTCTGCTGAGCCACTGCTCTAGCCCTAGCACTTCTTTTAAATCACTGATGTGTAGCAGGAAACAGCTACCTGGTTTAAATTAGGCCCAGGTGCATGTATATCTCTGTGTACATCATACATATGAAAAGAAAATGGAACATCAACCTGACATAATCAAAACCATATCTGTAATTGACCTGGAAAGTTTAGAGACCAGGAGCTGGGGGTCTTATCACAATGTCGCACTTAATAAATATAATTTTTACCAGATTGTGTGTTTCTTTAGGTTTGTCTGTATTCACTTAGTGTTTAGATTTGGGCTAAAGAACCCCAAAGCCTTGGTATTGTGACTCACTCAGAAATTAGGGAAGAGATAGTACTGTTGAACTTAAATATTTATTTATTACACACACACACACACACACACACACACGAAATTGATGTACCTTTTCCATGTTATTTCATGCATGGGTTATTTTTCCAATAGTGAAATTAGCTTGGGAAGAGAATTAAAGATGGAACTGTGCAAGCCAAGCACCCTAGCCACCCTGAAGAGCTCAAGGTTATGAACTATTTGATTCGCCTTCCCCTGAGGAATCGTTCCTAGGCTCATTGATGAATAGTACTCTGTAGAACAATGGCAGCCCACGATTTCCTTGCCAGAGTAAGATTCAGCTCTGGGGTGTGAAGAGAGTTTATGTTTATTGGATTTTAATGACTTAGTTTACAAAGGTCATTCCTAAGAGTAATGGAGAACTAAGTGTGTGGAACACAAACAATGCTGCTGACTTGAGGGTTATTTCTAGTGCTTCCTCGGTGTTCTCAACATATGTGCTACCATCTTAAAAGCAACTAAGAAGGATCTTTCCTCTTAATCAATTTACTGATGCTACCTTCAATACTCTTGTAAAATATTATTTGAAACCCCTCGGTAACAAAAGGTTCTGTATCAATGGTGGGCTTAAAATATGCTCCATACACAGGTATAACAATATAATGTTAATATAACAGCAGAATTATAATTCTAATATAATTATAATCATCCATAGTACTTCCATTATCTTTGAGAGAATGAAATAACTTTGCCTCAATTGGAATCTAGCTGGATATAAATACTGAAGTTAAAAGGGACATTAGAGATTATTTAATTTTGTCCTTTTAAATAATTTGGTGTCAATGTCCTAGTAAGTATTTACCCAAATAGTGTTTATTAGACTGTGAAAGCATTTCCTAAGGTAAATGGTGATTGTTTGAATTATTTAAAATTAAATTAAGTATTAAAATATGTGAAGAGGAATAAATCTAGTCTTTTCCCAGACACAAATTACTTAACAACAGCTGGTAAGGTGGATTGGTGGTAAAGGACCCCTGAGTTCAATCCCCAGTAGCAAAATAAATATTTCCATCTCAAAATCCAATGCGTTGAGGTACTACTGTAATAGTTTATATATATACACATACTTATAAAATTTCTCATACAATTTTACAAAGCCTTCCTGATCTGGCTCCTGTTGACTTTTGCAGCATCACCCCACCATCAGCATGCAATCGCTTTTTCTCTTCTCTTACCCTTTCCTCTGATTTCCTAAATCCCCACCCCCAGCTGCAGCTCCACCTGCAACCCCTACTACTGTCTCAGGTCTGGGGCCTAACTATGCACTAGGGGTTTCCTCTGCCTGCAAAACTGCCTTTCCTCATTCTGCAAACCTGGTTCTGCCTCCTCTAGGAAGCCTTCTATCTCCTCTTCCCCAATCTCAGACCTCAGGGAGATTTCAGTAGTTCTTGAGCAAGCTTTCTGCTTACTGTTCCTGGGATGGCCAAACTAGCATTGTCCTGTCATTCAATCCCCCATCCCAAAACAGAGCTGCAACATATTAGAAAATATGTATGAACAAATGGGTAACAGTGAGCACTAAAGATTTTGAAATTTATAGTTTACATCTTTAAACGATAACATAAACCTGAAGAAATATGGCTGCTCCTTTAAAGATATTATTTCATTTCAAATTATTTCTTCTCCAAGGAGAGAAGATACACAGCCTGGCATCCGTTTGACAAAATTTTTTTTAGTATTGCTCTATGTTAAATTTCCTTCAGTAGGTTAAATGCAATTCAGAATCCAAAGAGTTACAAGTGTGAGGAATACTGTATAAAAATCCTATCAACCGAAGCAACTGTAACTCCCAATTTGTAAGCCTTCTTTTCCTCAGCAAAGGAGTTTTTAAAAAGGGGAAAAGTCTTTAAAACTTTCTTATTGGAAATAAACGACCCTTAAAAATGTCAGCATCTCCCCCCTCCCAGAGAACTTTAGATTTGGTCTGAATACTTAGTTTCTGTAAGTGTGCAAGAAGAGAAGACTTGGTTTTGAAGTCAGACTGCACTCTTGTACAGAGGTTAGTGATCTTTCTAGTCTCCGCGTTAAACACTGTCCTCGTTCTGAGATTAAAGAGGGACAATAAAACAGCTTGGGCGGAGACAGCAAAGAGGGGCAAAGGTTAAAGTCCCTGAAAGGTTGGAGGAAAAAACCAATAAAGCAATAGCTTTGTTGTATCTGATACCTATAATCTGCACACCTTTGCCCACATATCAAGAACACTGTGGATGTATATGCTTATTTCTATCCATAACATGGGGGTAAAGCTGAGGACATGGGAGCGGGGAGTGGTGGCAGGGGGCAGATCCTGGACTAGGATCGGCCTTAACTTACTGTGTCAATATCCATCTATGCATGAATGTGTAACAACGATTCCCTCCGATGTGTGAGACCATGTCGAACGAATAAAATAAATAAATAAATAAATACTGTGGAAACAGAATAAGGCAGAAAATGTTTAAGAAAAAGAAAACAGGAACAACAGCGCGAGCCCCGTCTCGCAGAAGTCTACGGCGGCTCTGCCCGGGGAGCGCTCCCGCCCGCTCCCTGCAGGGCGGGTGGGAGACGCGCGCGTCCTGCGCGCAGGGCCCGGCCTCGCTGGTCCGGCTGCCGGCGTTTAGCAGCGGGACGGGCTGTTCGCAGCTGTGAACCCAACCCTGCAACTACATCGTGCCGGCGGTGGAGACGGTAACGGGCGCAAGGCCTGCGGGCTTCGCGAGGTGCGCGCCGGGCCGGCCCTCGGGTCACTCGGGGGCTCGGGTCCCCGCGGCGGCCCCGGCCGGCTCGGCCCTCCGTCGGCAGCGCAGGCGCCGGCCGCCCCGCGCCCCGGACACTCCCCGCGCTCCCGCAGGCGCCGCCCGCCGCCCCGCTGCCCTTACTCTGGGGCTCCATGCTCAGCTGCTCCTAGGCCCCACGGGCGGAGGCCCGGCGCCGCCGCCCTCCAAACGCCTCTCCTCCGCGGCCGGCGTCGCGGGGTTGCCCGGCAACCCAGGGCGGGGGCGGGGCCTGGAGGACGGCGAGAGGGAGGGACCAAAAGCCGGGAGGGAACGCGGGCGAGCGCGCGTCGCCGGGGGCACCGAGCGGAGTGGCGGCCGGGTCGCCGGCGGACGTCGCTGCCCCTGAGGCCTGGTCGCGCGGCTGCGTCTCCCCGGCGGTGCCTGCGCCTCCCCCGCTCCGGACCCGGCGCTGCGGGCCCCGCCGTCGCCGTCCCAGGCCAGGCGTCTGCCGCGATCGCCCGAGCACCGGGCGGCCGGCCCCGCTCCGGGATCGGCGGCCGCTGCAGGTAAAGGCGCGGCGCGCGGCGGGAGGGGCGGGCCGAGCGGGCGGCCGCGAAGCACCTGTTGCCGCCCCGCGCCCGCCGTTGGCCCCCGGCCGCCCCGCCGCGCCCCAGGCGCCCCAGCGGGCGTCCGCTCGCGCCGCAGCCCGGGCGGGGCTCTGGCGGCGCCGGGGCGCGTGCAGCCCGGGAGTCCCCGCCGCCCGCCTGTCATCCCGGGCCCGGCCGGCAGCGCCCGCTCGCTCCCGGCGGAGTTGCTGAATCAGGTTTTGCAGCAAAACTTCGCGGGGCTGCGGAAAGAACGTAACCTCTTCCCATGCGGGGTGCGCAGGCCCGGGGTTGCTGTAAGGGAGCTTGGAAGAATCCAACCCGGACAGCTAGGAAAAGGCAGCCGGAAGGAGGAGAGAAAAATGGAGAAGAGATTAGAGACGATGAGAATGCAGGACTGAGTTAGACTCAGGCCTGGAGATGGTGGTCCCCATATCCACTCGCAGTATTCCAGCCAGGCGAGGGGAAGAGTGCTAGGGGGCTCTTATTATTCGTCTTTGCCACTAGAGAGATTCCCACTCCTTGGACGACTGGGACACCAAGAATTACTTTCCACTTAAAAAAAGGGAATCATTCAAAAGTCATTCGAAGCTGAGACACATATATTCCGTGATGGAAAAGGACATTTATTGTACTTTGTCAAATTAGGCCTTCCCCTCTCAGACTCTTTGGGGACTTTTTCCAGATTAATTGTCCAAACAAGGCTTATGTATGAATATTATCCAGCAGCATTATTTATTCAGTACTCATAATTCATATGCTAAAGTATGGAAGTAATGACTTCAGGTTGGAAAGTAAACACTTCATGGAACTTAGCTACTTGTTCCTGACATTTAAAGAAGGGGGATTCATTTTTAGACAGTATCTGTGATTACCAGTAGTTCTGTATTAAACGTTTCCCAAGCTCTAGTTTTCATAAGCAAAATCACCTAGTAGTCTTCTCACCCAAGATGCAACCATAGTGATGCTCATCAGTAACATAACAAAATGTCAAGATGATCATTTAAAAACTCCTGGCATTATTAACACAAAAGAAAAGAAGGTAAGGTTAAATCTTCCCAAACAATAAAGACTAGGTGTTTGTATTCAAAAAAAAAAAAAAAAAAAAGAAGAAGAAGAAGAGGAAGAAGAAGGAGGAGGAGGAGGAGGAAAGAAAGAAAAAGCATTGCAGATCTCTAAGCTAAGGTAACAAGGACTCAATTTGGTGGTTACACACTAATTTTAAGGTTGGAAAATGGGAATATGTTCCAATGAAGTACTTTGTAGTGGTTTAGAAGGACTGTTTTTTAAGTTGACTTGGAAAAGTCTTGTTCAGCAAATGAAAGAAGCATTTGATTTTAGGGCCTCGTGCATGGATGAAAGAAAAGGCTGGGTAGGAGGTGGAAGTGAAAGGAAAAGGCACTAAAGTGTCCCAGGCTTGGTCCATTTTCAGAATCTTTTCCCTTCCAGCACCTTGTACAGTGTTTGTTAAATACATGAGAAGAGTTTAAGGGAAACAGCTTCTCATATAGAGATTAGGAAAAAACAATAAAGGTCTATGGGGGTTGCTTGCTTGTGCAAGTTTGGAAGCTCATCTTTGGACAGAATAGTTACATTGCTATTAGCTTCTCCCATGCTTAAATGTAGCAAACTGAGCGATGTTACCAAGGAATAACAAGATCGCCATGAAGAGACAGGGGTAGCCTTCTTGTTCTTATCTCTTGGTCATATCAGAACTCAAACATAACTCTACTGAGAAGTTAACCTTATTTAGTGCAAACAGAATGATAAAAATTATAGCAAAGGAATGTGTTAGTTCTGTCTTCTGCCCTTACTGTCTTAAATTGAGGAAAGTTTCTCTTTGGTATTTTGTTGGTTTGGAGGGTTTGGTTTTGTCTTTAGTTTCCTCACCGATGTGAAAATACTCTCTTCTCTTTCTGTGTTACTTTCTGAAACTTATAAGGAATTCTTTCAAAGGTAGAAAACAATCAGATTTCCATTTAAGGTGTGTCTTCTTGTTCCTAAACCTATCATGGACTGCACTCAAATTGTTGGACTCAGAAATGCCCATCTCTTTCCTTTTCTACTTATTAATCCTGTTGCAGGAACATGCTACCTCCCAGTCCCCTGCGGCGTTTTCCAGGATTGGCCACTGCCCACTAAATGCACTCCTCCCTCCTGCTGGAGATGCTACATGATTTAGTACTTAGTTCTGTACTGTACTTTCTTGCAGATTTATCTCTCATGCTTATGGATCTTGCACCTCTGATTAGATTAAGCATGTTTGGAGCTAGGCTTCTGTGTTCCTTTTAGTATGCAGTGGGTTTCATTGTGTACCTGATAAGTTGAACAGGGTAATAATAGGACAAGCCTTTAGTTAAGAATGATTGTATTAATTTCTAGCTCTGCTACTTTGAGAAAGACAGGGACTTTTATTTGCTCATTAATAACCTAAAGTGGTTATCTAATAGTCTAGTTGTGAGAATCAAAATAAATATGATTATAGATATGATATATATATTTATATATTGTGTAGAACTTCTTAAGTGTAAAGGATTACCATTGATTCAGGCACAGAGCAAACACATATTGAGCACTCACCATGTATAAGGTACTTTCTTAGTCCTGGGGTTGCTTTTCATAAAGGGTGGATAGGAAATGCCCAGATGGGTTTCGAATGGGGACGGGACTTCAGAGACAGAGGAATACCCGGGACAAGGGCAGGAGGAAAACAGAACAGTTATTGGCAGTAGGTAATTGTGGCTGAGCAGAGTGTTCTCTGTGTACCTTGGAACAGAATGGGAGGAAGTGAAGGTGGAGAAGCAAATAGGGGCGAGATCAGAAGGAACACAAGGACTGTGAGCATTTTTTCTTAAAGGTTTTACAGACTTGGGTCAGTGGCATGAACAATTTTGCATATTGCAGTTTTGATTATAGATTGATGGAGAACCAAAATTAGAGACAGGAGGGCAAAAAGAATATTTTGAGTAGTTTAGTCAGGACATAATGAATTAACTGAGGTAGTGGAGGTAGGAATAGGGAGAAAGGGGCTCCTGGAGGGGTGGAATTGTCAGGTTTTGGTGGTAGAAGGGGTGAAAGAGAGGCCAGGGTGACTTCTAGTGTTTGGTTTGGTTCTTCTATTTGTTGAAGTCTGGAACACAAAAGCAGAAATGTTCAGTTTGAACATGAACGTTTGCAAGGCCTGCTGTTTACATGGGAATGTTCTGTAGGCCACAGTCCAACCTGTGCGTCTGCAACCAAAGAGATCCGAGACAGACAGACTATTTAAAAGTCAGCCATCAAAGTTAACTGTGAATGATTTTCTCCCGGGAAATTACATGGAATGAGAAGAGGGTAAAGGAGGGGCTCTGGGGTGCAGACATCTCACATTGGGTAGTTGGTGGCAGAAGAGCCCAAGACGGCTAAAGGAGAGTAGCCAAAAGGGTAAGTTAAAAATGTGGACGGACTGATTTGGGGGTGGAGGGCTTACTGGGCACTGAACCTAGGGGTGCTTAACCATTGAACCACATCTCCAGCCCTTTTTCAATTTTTTGTTTTGAGACAGGATCTCGCTAAGTTGCTTAGGGTCCTGCTGAGTTGCTGAGACTGGCCTGGAACTTGTGCTCCTCCTGCCTCAGCCTCCTGGGTCCCTGGGACTACAGGTGTTCGCCACCATGCCTGGCAAAAGCCCCTACTCTTGAGGAGTTGTTTGATATTCCCTGAAATGACTCTGTTTCCCTCACCTGCCACACTGTGCACATCGTAGTCATCACTGTTATTAAACTTTATGTAGTACGACTACCCTTCTGTCCACAGCACAAAAGTTTCCTGATATTTATGGTTTTTCAGTCTCCGTTTTGGGCAGAATGTAAAATAAAACTTTAGATGTTGATATTGGTTTTGCAAGCAGATGCTGTGGGGTTCTTGTTTGTGGTGTTTTGTTTGTTTTAGATGGCTGAAAGTTCACCTAGTAAATGTCAGAGGTAAAATGAATGTGTTCATTTCCTTGGGGAGTCTGGTAATACTCTGTTCTTTAGATCTGTTTTATTGGCTATTAGTCATTTGCCTGAGTAACTAACCAGACTACATAAATAAGCCAAGTCAGTGTTTTAGCATACTCAGTTAACTATACTTTTACTAAGAATAAATTGGCTTTTAAAATGTTATGTAATCAAAAAACCATAAAAACATTATTGAAAAGCACTGAGTAGCCTATTCATTTGAACTTCTAACAAAATCCCTGACTCACAAACTTACCTGTGGGAGTGGTATATATTTTGAGGACATGTAATCCTTGGCCGAGCTTGGGGAATCTTTCTGTATCTCAGTTTAAATATTTTTAAATTATCATTAGAATGTAGAGTTCTTTAAAAATGTGCAAAATTGATTGTTCAGGCTATGTTTAATATGAATCCATTTTAAATTAAAGTGAATAATTTTTTATTTGAGTGTTATTTAAAAAGTTAATTATTTGAAGTCAAAATGAGGTCAACTTATTAGAGGTCTAGAAATAAGATTTTGAAAACAAATTTTGAATTTTGACCTTATGTTTTCTGACAAGGTTTTAAATAGGTGCTGAAAACCAAATACGATGTCTTTGGAGGAGTTTGAGCCTACTGAAATGTAGGCAAACCAAGTGGCCTGCTAAAGGACTCAGTAAGGATTAAGTCCATTGTTGCTATTAAGGCACACCATGCTCCAAAGATAAAATTCACATCCTCAGCCGGGAGCAAGGGCCCAAGATCTCAGCTGAGGCAGAGGATTCAAGTTCAAGGCCAGCACAGGCAGCACAGGGAGACCCTGTCTCAAAATAAAAGTTAAAAAGACTAGGGGTGTAGCTCAGTGGTGGAGCACCTATGGGTTCAGTCCCCAGTACCAAAAGAGAAAAGAAAAAGTTCACATATTAAATATTTGACTGTAACTTTATCTGGGCAGTGAGAACTGTGTGTTTCCAAGCTTGGAAACAAGCTTGGCATGTTTTTCTGTCCTATTCTGCCTGACATCTCCCACAGTGTCAGGTGCAACATGAACCGGTTTTCTTCAGTGAGGTCGGGAAGTAGCATGGTTATTGGTGAAGCACATGCTGTGCCCTTAGCCACGGTCAAAGTGGGACCAGACTGCCTGGCTTCAGGGCCCTGCTCGGTCGCAGATGCCTTGCTAGAAACTGGATAAATTAGTCAAACCTCCGAAGGCTTAAATTTCCTTGTCTGAAAAATGGAGATAATAAAGTAACCCTCTCGGGGTTCTTAAGAGTTTAAATGAAATAATCCATATGAAGCACTTAATTGCTTAGCACGCTCCAAATGCTAATCAGTAGAATCATCATCATCATCATCATTAGCCAGGTTCATGGAAGTGTGGAACCCTGCTCCCCAGTGCAGCCTGCAGGCCAGTGCCAGTGCACAGCCTGACTGTGAGATGAGGAGCTGGCGCCAGATGACAGCAGGCTGTGTCACTAGGCCTTATTCATACTCCAGTTGCCTTTTTTTGTACTAGGGTTTGAACCCAGGGGTGCTCTACCACTGAGCTACCTCCCCAGACCTATATATATATGTGTGTGTGTGTGTATATATTTTTTTTTCTTTTTTTTTTTTTTTTTTTTTTTTTTTGAGACAGGGCCTCAGTAAGTTATCCAGGCTGGCCTCGAACTTGTGATCCACCTGCCTCAGCCTCCTAAGTTCCTGGGGTTACAGATGTGTGGCTCAGCCAACTTTTTTCATTAGCAAGGTTTCTTCAGTGCAGAAAATGGTGTGCTGATTTACATTCTGGTGAAAACTCCTTGCTTTCCACATAGGACTTTAAATAGAATCTCCATGGAATATTGGATCCATGATCCCATTCTCAAAAATAAATAAATAGGCCCTTTATCCTAAGACGGTTGCTGTTCACTTCTAACACCTCATTAGCCCTCTCTTCCAACCCTTACGTTATGGATTATATGCATTTCGTTTACTAGTTCAGCAGCTGCCCGTTGATCGTTCAGTCTGTACTGAGCCCTCTGTCTACTTTTGTCGATGTTGCAGAGATGGCTCAGAAATTTGTCCTCCCTTCAGGAAGACTACCATAAACCTAGAAGAGGAAAAAGTGAAAATCTGAAGAAATGTGTATAGAGCATGCTGTGTTTGACATAGTTTTATAGCTTGGTTCCAAATGTCTCCTTTTGCTAAGCCAGTCAGTCCTGTAAAAGGACGGAATTAACATCTCTTACTTTTTCAGAATTGCACTATCGGAATCAGCATTCCTGTTAACAAGGTAGTGTTTAAATCTCCTAGAAATCAGCAAAACTAGGAAACATTTGAATTTTGAGATGTAAATGATGAAACTATAAATTTTAATTATAATTAAAGTCATTATGGAAGCTGCATCATTAGAACTGTTTTAAACCACTGATGCTCTTGTATGCAAACATGAATAATTAATGATTCACTGCTCCCTCTATAGATATGAAGACATTAGATATTAAAAGATTTGCAAAGTTCTGCTAAAAATTGTACAGATTCTTCAAATAATATATTAGTCAAATAATGGTAAAATGAATTTGAGAATCATATAAAAAGAACAGCTTTTCAAGAGACAAGATACCCGTGTGTGTGTGTGTGTGTGTGTGTGTGTGTGTGTGTGTTATTACATATACCCTGTGAATTAGATCATGGAATGGATTATTTTCACTACCAGTTGGCCATGGTGGGAGGCCAGAGGAGGGAAGCTGCGCCTTTCATGGCAGCCAGGAAGGGAGAAAGGGAGTGAGAAGGGGGAAGGGGCCACAGGGAAGATGCACCCTTCTAGGGCACTTCCCTGGTGAGCCACACCTCCTCCAGCCATGTCCTGCCTGCAGTCACCTCCAGGGGCTACAGCTCTCACAGTTCAGTCATTTCACCAGCAGGCATTCCTGTATTAACACAGGAGCTTTGGGGGACACCTTGGATCCAAACTGTAACAAGGTACATCAATCTGGGAAACTTGAAGTGTTACTTTGGATCAGTTTTGCAGTCTTGTTTCACTTACTCCCTTGTCCTTCCTTTTCTGTGAACTATATTCCCAGAATTACCTGACTAGACCCGGCATATATGAATGACTAAGACATGTTTTCTGCCAGAGTCAGCTTCCGATTCCATCTGACTGTCCGTTAATTAGGTGTGCGTTCTTTCCATGAGGCCACTGTAAGAGTTGTGATAGAGTCACTTCAAAGGGCAGTCCCTGAAAGGTTGTGCACACATGGAGCTACACATAGCATAGCTTCGAAAAGCAGTGAATGCCAGTCTTGTAGATTTAAAATTCTTACACTAGAATGTTTATGCCGGTAACAGAACAATTTCATTGAATTATTTTGATGATATGTAACCTACCACATTATTTGTTTTCCTTCTTTAGGTTGGGACTATTACATTTGCTAAATCAGGATCTCTTGGTGCATTTTTAATTACCTCTAGGAAAAAAACATCAGAATGGCTCAGTTCATGTGCAGTGGAGTTGGTGGGCCCAAAATCGGCCTATGGTTGAGTCTCAGCCACTCCCACTTCCAAATCTGGAACCCAAATGGCATAGCAGGAAAAAAGCTACCCCTATGGGACAAAGATGTTCCAGGCTCTTTGAACTTGATTTTGCAACTCAGACTCCTTGGGGTCTGGGTGGAAGGCTCTGTGGACTTCGCCTTTACAAATGTGTCTGTCACATAAGCCCATGTGGTGTATAAAGTGCTGGGAGGGGACAGGTTAGAAGAGCCTCCCTAGGAAGGCAGGCTGACCCCAGGGTGGCACATGCACTGGCCCTGACAGCAAGGGACTGGGGTAGCAGTCTGTTTTTGACCCTGTTTACTTCATCCTGTTGTAGACAGTGATAAAATGATGATCCAGCGTCACGAAGAAAAATTTAAGGTGTGCATGTACTTTCTTTAGAAGGTAGAAGTTTGTTAGGACAGACTACCCTGGAACATAGTGGCTTTCATGAGTGAGTGTGGATTATCTCACATAATTCTGTGTGTGGGATGGGCTCCCAAGGGTGCCTTTTCCACTGAGTGTGGTGTTGACTGGGGGTGCAGCCACTGGAGCCTTGCTGGGGCACCTTCAACAGCTCACTCGCTGTAGGAGGTTTGTGCTGACTGTCGCCTGCTGTGTGTGGCTTGGGCGTCTCAGAGTGGGGCTGGTTGCAAAACACTGTTTCAAGTATGGAGTGACTTGGAACTGATTCAGGGTCACTTTAGTGCATTCTTTTGGTCCTAGTGAGTCACAGGGTTCCGGGCAGGAGGACATGGACTCCCACCTCTGCATTGAATCGATGGCCATCATTAGTTCCACCATGTCAGTGTGGTGGGTAGAAAACGTGTGTCCAAGGGCCAGGTGAGCCTCAGGTCTCTAGAAAGTCCTGTTCAGAAACCTTGTCTGTTCCCCAAGGATCCAGAGAGTCACCACCTCACACGACTTTACTGTAATTACAGGATTATTACACTGTTAGGGAGTTTTATAAATTAAAAGGAACAGTAAAAATAAAAGTGTGCTTTTTTTTTTTAAGGCAAACCAGTTAAGAAATGGCCCCTAAGATAGCGCTAAGGCAGTCGAGGGTTGGCACAGCAGTTTAATTTACATGGAGTAGGAGAACCCTCGAGGGATTCTAATCAGAACAAATGAGAAATCGAATGTAAAAGTCAGTCTTGTCGTGGCAGTGGCGCATTCTGACTCTTGGACACCGTCTTGGAGTTCACTTGTCCTAGGACCTGAGCCACCATGTTTTCTGCGGCTGCTCTGTGTCTCTCGCTCTGCAGGGGCAGCGAGAGGATGGGAGGGAAGCCTTGCGCCGTGTGTGCTGCACAGCACTGCGATTCCATCTTAACTGTGAACAGTGTCTTTCAGAATGAATTTTTAAGAACTCTACCTGCATTAGCTAAAAGTCCTTCCCCTCAGCTTGCTTATGTGTGAGCTCATGGAAGTTCCCCCTTGCTCTTAGTTCCACCCAGGATACCCTTGTGTGAGTGTGGTTCCTCCCTTCTTTGGTTTGTTGATCCAATCCTAGAAGGCAAATGCTTCCTAGTGGCTGTTCTCTGGAGCCCCACGTGACCAATGGAGAGAGCTTTTCTGACCCTTAGGGACCAGCTCGCCCTTTCAGCCCATAGCGCTACCCATCTACAGTAAGTTAAGGCAAAGAGTGTAAGTAAATGAAAGCACAGTGTGAGCTGCATCTTAACAATTTGTTTTTACTTGAGCTTTCTGTATTTTTTTAAGAGAGAAGGACAATGAGAGAGAGAGGGAGGGATCAATTTTTTAATATAGTTTTTCATGTGGCTTTCGTTGCTCCCAGACTTTGTTGTGTACGTGGTGCTGGGGCTTGAACTTACATACTCATCACACATGCCAGGCAAGCACCATAACAGCTGAGTCACTGCTCCAGTCCCTCTGTCTTTAATTTTTACCTGGTTAATGTCAGAAGGAACTCTCCCCTCACCTGCCCCAGACATGCTGATTGGATTTTTTTCTTGTTTAATCACTAGTGTCTAGAGAAAGAAAGAACACTTACTGATGTTGAGGAATAACTTTCCGGAGTAATCTTACACGATCTTAGATAATTTCTCTTCATTTAAATTAGAGGTTGTGCCAGGTGTGGTGGCACAAGCCTGTAATCCCAGCGGCTCAAGAGGCTGAAGCAGGAGGCTCCCAAGTTCAAAGCCAGCCTCAGCCTCAGCACCTTAGTAAGGCCCTAAGCAACTTGGCAAGATGCTGTCTTAAAGAAAGTAAATAAAGGACTGGGGATGTGGTTCGGTGGTTAAGCTGCCCTGGGTTTAATCCCTGGTATCGAAAATAAAAATGAATTAAAACAATTACAGTGTGGCCTTTCTTAGCTCTTGAATCCGACATGTCGGGCTAAAGGTCCAGGAAGCCCAAGAATACATGGGAGAGTTCTGATTTAGTTAAACCAAAGACCTTATTAGCAAAAGCTAGCTGTGACCACACAGGGAAAGAAAAAGTACTTTCACCTCCCTCACTTCACTTTCCAAAATGGCATAAACAATAGTAAGATGGAAAGTTTTTTAACTGTCTTTCTTTAAACTGGAGGAATTTTGAATAATAAGAGACTTCTGGAAGCCCACGTTAGGGGAGCACTCACCAGGCCTTCACAGCTTTCCCATTTACGTGGTGGCCTCTCTTTTGTCATCGGATTAGGTTGCAGCGATTGATCAGCCTCACAATTACACCAGGGGCCCCACCCCCATTGCTCTCGTTCAAAGGGAGGGAGGCAGAAGCCTGTGACAGTTCAGGGGAGAGCACCCGCGGCTGGCCGGGAGGAAGCTGCAGCCCGCTAACCTGTAAGAGGGAACCGAAACTGTTGCAGGTCCTTTAAGCAAGTGGTGGAGAGGACAAGCTGTAGCCAGTTAGCTCGAGAAATCTTGCTGTTTCTGTTTGAACACTTCTACTCTTCAACTTCTTGTGTTGTGCCTGATTTTACATTCTTTTGCGTGTGTGTTTGTTTCAGCGTGGTTTGTTGACAGTCATTAAAATGTGAAGAGTGTCGAAGCTGCCAGCACAGTGGGTCCGCAGCAAGAGGAACAGATGCAGCCTTGAGGAATTTCACTTGCCCGGAACCTGGAACTGCATCATAGCGACTGGAGCATCCGAGTGTGTGAGCTGGCTTTCAGACCCTTTGCAATGGGTTACTGGTAGGAGATTGTGAGGGGTCAGCCACCCGAGCGCCTTGGTGGACAAGATGGAAGAGGAAGGACTGGAATATGCAAACTCCGCCGCGGAAAAGCGCTATTTTCCTGAGTCCCTTGATTCCAGCGATGGGGATGAGGACGGGGCGCTGGCGTGTGAGGACTTGGAACTGAACCCTTTTGATGGATTGCCGTATTCTTCACGTTATTACAAACTTCTGAAAGAAAGGGAAGAGCTTCCGATATGGAAAGAAAAATACTCCTTTATGGAGAATCTGCTTCAAAATCAAATTGTGATCGTTTCAGGAGATGCCAAGTGTGGCAAGAGCTCTCAGGTGAGTGACCGCTACAGGAACACTTGGCTGCAAATGTGTGTTTTCATTATTTAGTCATATTTCACAGCACAGTGTTCTATTATAATAACAATAACAGCTGGAACAGAAAGCTTTAGCAATTCAGATGTGATAACTATGTCAACTTACTTTATTAATGGCAGCTGAGTAACAGTTAATGCTCCCACGGAAACCGATCGTGTTCAGTGTCCACTGAAGTGTCTCCGGAAGGATCCACTCAGCTTATCTCACTGGTCCATTCGGGGCTGTGTCTACGACCAGGGGTCTGGTAAGGAAGAGGTATAGATGTGCTGGTCGGTGACGCTGGCCAAGCTCCCAACCCCAAAGCCCTGCGAATTCTTGTTTTCATGACTACACAAAATCACTGATCAGATATGATCCAGGTCTGGGCTATACGTGGGGCAAAGGGCAGGGCTGTTGAGTGGTAAACTCTGAGATATTACAATTGTTGAGAGTTCATTGAGTGAAGGAGGCTTCACGAATCGGGCAGCACTCAGGACCAGAAGAGTGAGCTCTGCTGCAGCGGCGTGGGCGGCAGCTTTCCAGGTGGAGGGCGGCTTTTCTCAAAAGAATCAGTACGCCATGGTGGCGGGTTTGGGGTGGCACATTCTGGTCTCCTGTACTCATATTTTGGGATGGCTTGCCCTCAGCCCAAAAGTTCAAGAGCTAACGAGTACTTAGTGTCCAGTTTGCTGCTATTGTAGTGGAACGTGGGGTTCTGATTCAAGTGAGATCTGTTTCACTCTTAAATTATCAATTTTTTTAGTATAAGAATGAGAATAGACCACAAATATGTCCTGGTGGAACCCAGACATTTCTCAGATGACAAAACTAGCTGACAAGGATTCGATGGTTTTCTATCTTGTGCCCTGTAGCTTTCTGAATCGGGACGGAAAGCATAGAGCCCCCTCTGCATTGCCACTTCCAAGTTGATTGCTATCTCTGGCACATACTTGTTCTTAACATAATTATGTAGTAGGTGTTTTCAATCTGGTTTATAATGGCCAATATCAAGGGTTTATTATGATTTATTATTTTTATGATGAGTTATTGTTATAACGATTGATTTCAGTTCACCACAAGAAGCTAATGATGAGAACTGATTGAATATAGTTTTCCTAGTTTCTATGGATAAATGACAAGCTTAAATTCTTTTAAGCTTTATTTTGCAGTAGTTTCAGACTTATAAAAAGTGACAATAGTGCAGAGATTTTTCATGTTTTGTTGACATGTGTCCCCAAGTGTAATGTTTTAGCATATTTGATTTGTGGTTCTCTCCTGGTGCCCTGTTCCACACATACACACACCACGCACATTTTTGTTCTGAAAGCTTTAACAGTAAGTTGATCACAGTACCCTTTGCCTCCAAATACTTCAGCGAATACTAAAACACGTTGCACAGTTACAGCGAACTTACCCAAAACGGGCATGTGCTGCTGGCATCTCTTGATCATTTCAGTTCTAGGCATTCGTATTTAATCAATTTCCTACCAATGGGGAAAAGTCATAAATTTATAAAAAAAATTTCTAGTTCAAAATCTAATCCAAAGTTACATTGTACTTCCATATTATTTAAAAAATTTCCTTGAATCTGTAACAGCACCCCATCCCTCCTTGTCCTTCAGGACCTTGACATTTGTAATAATCACAAGTGAGATCTTCTGTGGAACTTCCCCTGTTGGAACGGTCTGGTGTATCCTCAGGGTAGGATTCAGGCTTTGGCTCATGGCAGTAGACCATGTGACCCCCTCTGTACTTCTGGACTGGCAGTGTTCAGTTTGATCATTTGGTAAGGTGGTGTCTGCCTGGATCTTAACATGAAGTTACTGTTTCCCCTATCACTTAATAGGTCTGCACTTGGAGACCTTGGGAGGTGGCTGCTTGTCCACCTCCAGAGCTAGCCTGCTTTGGTGAGCCCTACCTTCCAGATACTGTCCTGGTGGTGGCCAGATGGAGATTTTTCGATTCTGACATGCCTTCTGGATTCATTATTTGGAGTTCATCAGCTTTCTCTTTGTCACTTGTTAATTCAGTTACTTACATCAGTGAGGACTCATACTTTTTACTCTGTGGGTTGTAACTCATTACAAAGCCCACTTTGTTGTTGCTTTAGCTGGCCCTGGTATGCCCAGTGGGAGCCCCTCCACATCTCTCTGTCCCTGGACTCACCTGCACCACTCTGCAGCGCTGCTTAGCTCTCTGGCCCAGGACGTTCCAGGCTCACTGGGGCATTCCCTGTGCCAGTGGAGGAAGCCACCATTTTCTCCAGGATTCCAGTTCCTTGCAAGTTCCTTTAGAAACCAAGGTCTGGACACTCTCTCTGCACATTGCCTTTGGTTTGTCATTTCTTCAAGGCCCTCTCGGTGGATAGAGCAAGGACGTAGAGGTACGTGTGTTCCCACACAAATCTGTCCAGTCATCTAACTGTATAACTCCATCTCTCTCTCTCTAGCTCTATTTTCCTTTCTCTGATTCTCTTATTTATCTTTGTATTTCTATGTATTTATCTCTCCTGGCTATCTATCTCAGTATGAGTTCATAGTGGAGCCTCCCATACTAGGTCAGCACCACCGAGCTCACCGTGGCCCCCCCCCAGCCCAGGGCTCACCGTGGCCCCCCAGTACGGGACCCACCGTAGACCCCCAAGCACAGGGCTAACCACGGCTCCCCAGTTTCCCTATGTGTAGCCCTCTTCTCTGTGAGGGTTACTGTCATCATTTACAGTACCCTTGCTAATCTGTTCAGTCTTAGAATACTCATGGTTTCAGAACTGCTAACCCATACTACAGGTTTTCAACATTTTACACATACTCCTTGAGTTTTCTTCCAGAATTTGTAACCTTCAAGAGCAAGAATTGTTATGTATCTTGGAATACATTAATACCTGGCCATGCTTTCTCAGTCGCTGCAGTAAACCGCACCCATTTTCCCTTACGTGCAAAGGCAGTACATATCTTCAAGTTCAGAGAAATCAAAATCATACTCAAATGAAAAATAGGTCTATTCATTAGTTGTTTTCTTAATTCTGGAAACTTTGGTTACTACTTTTTTTAGAGGTTTCAAAACTATGTTCTTGTTCCTCCCAATTTTAAAACCTTTCAAAGAAAAGCCTGTCTTCAGAGCCAAGCCTTCCAAAGATCCTAAAAATTCAGTCCTCTTTGGTGCGGATGTTAGGGAAGCTATTTTGTGACTGCCCTCGGGAAGAAGAGGACACTCTGATGTGTTCAGAGAGCCTTTCCCCATTGGGTTTTTTGGGGCAGGCTTATGAAAGAGCCTGAAAGGAGGTGAAGCATTTTTAGAACTGTCTGTTTGACTTGCTTCCACTCTAACGTTTGTCCTGAAATTCCCCACAGATGGATGGGTCAGCGAGGTGACAGGCACGCAATAGCTAAGGTTTAGTTGAGGAGCTGGGTGGCACAGAGCATTACCGCCTTGGTGACTGGTGACCTTCCCATCGTTTTCTGCTGTTAGATTGTACCAGCAGACATGTGAGCTGTGGTACCAGGGATGTGTGGCATTCAGCTCAGAAGGCCCCACTGCTCTGTAAAGTGTTGTGACATAGAGGTTCACGCTGGGCAGGATGAGCCACCTTGGGCATGGGCACTCTGCAGGGACCATGTTGGAGGGAGTCCTACCTTTGGGGGAGTTGGTGGCCTCAGGGTTCCATTTACCTTGTGAATTCTGTGAGTCCTGAAATACAAGTGAATGGTTTTGACCTCAGCACTTGCTGCTGGAGCCAGGACACTGAAAGAAGAAAACAGAAGAGGAACGGCCTCATGGACAGACTAGGGACTTAAAAAGAAAGCTGGGGGCTCTGGGACTAGGATGTGTTGAACAGAACAGTAGCAGTTTTCTGTCTCACATGGGTTTTTTCCTCGCATCCTGTATTCTTACTAACCGCATCGCCATCGGAGGTGAAGGAATCTCTAGCGTCATGGAGGGGCGGAGGGTTCCAGCACGGCTCCCTTGGGTGTCCTGCACACAGCAGCAGTGACACCATGCAGGACGCTTGCTGCTGCGGGGGGCTTGGGTTCCCATCCGGAACTGGCTGCAAATTCTTACAGGAAAACTCTGCAGCCAGCAGAGTACCGTGCATCCCATCTTCCCAGGATCCAGAGCCTCTGAGTGGAGCGTGTGGCCCACAGTCGGGAATGGGGCACCTTCACTTCACTTTCTGAATTTGTACAGCTTGCAGTAAGTGACGTTGACAAAGTCCGGTGTGGCCTGGGTTCCCCCCACAGGTCACCCCTTTCCCACTCTTAGCAGCAGATCCGCCTGAGTCCTGGCCATTTCCCTTCGGGCAGCAGCTCAAGGCCGGGTGCACATCTGGTCTCTGCCTAGCACCGAGTGCCTGCCTTGCGGGCCCCAGGGTTGGAGGCAGGTTTTGGGGCCTAGTGCAAGGCACACTTGCTGCTCGGGCATTCCTGCATTTGGCACGTTAGACAGAATGGAAAATTGCATCTAGAAAGGGAATTGAGAAAATACAAAACAATCATTAGGCGATTTTAGGAAGTATTGACTGGGGAGAGTTTCTAGATCCAATATATAAACTTGGAAGTTATCTATCTCCAAATTCCCAGATCAGTTGCTCTGTTGGTCAGTAATGTATTTCATATGTTAAAGGAGCAATTTCCTATTTTTTCCACCATATTGTGCAACTTTTGCTAAGTGCTTAGTGTCACTTAAGTCACAAAGGTGGCCAGAACTGATTGTTTCTCTGAGACGGCTAAAGCCACATGACTCTTGCAGCCAGCTGCGCTTGCTGGTTGCCGTCGTCAGCTTGGCAACTATCCAGGTAATTCTGTTCAGCACAGCTTTCCGATGGGGAGTCTGCGAGACATCTAGCTGGCAGGTAATTCCATGGTGAGCGGAGAAAGGTGTTCGCGGGACAGGGAACACCCGCTGAGTGATGCTCTGAGGTTTGCAATAGGGCAAGGAGCAGTAGACACCACATTTACTATGGTCCGGAGAATGCCAGGGTTCTGCGGACGGCTGTCCTCTCAGTGTCTTTTGAAGGTAGAAAATGTCCGAATTTCCAGCATTTGCTGGTCACAACTTTTTTTCAGCCTATACTTAGAGTTTGCTGAGGAATCAAACTTCAGAGTGCCCCTGGTGTGATTCTGCGACGTTCCAGAGTGCAGGAATTTGGGCACGGAGGACAGCCGACCCCGTTCGGAGATGGCCTTTTGGTTTGCATTCGCATCACTTACTGTTTCTACCCCGAGTAGCTGTTGCCAAAAGGGGAGACTCATCTTGTGTCTCCGTAATCAATTGTGATTTCTGTGCAGCCAGGAACTCGGCCACTAAACCGGTATGTGTGCAGCCTTGCCCTCGATACTGTCTGACACGTGGAAGGACTGTTCCTGCTTTAGTTCCTCGTGTATAAATGAGGGGAGAGGCCTGCATGGGTTCCAGAGTTCTTTTCAGCTCTGAAATTCTGGCATTGCCAACTCTGACCTCCTCAGTCGACCTCAGGACAGCGCCACCCAATGTCCCTTGTCCTCACACAGTCAGGGACCTTCACACTGACCATCTTCCTGACACTCCTTAATGCTCCCTCCTTTCCCCTCCACTCCTCACTCCCCTCAGAAGAACCGAGTGCTGTTCTCTCGCTTCATCCATTTTACTTTACTTTCTGATTTCCAACTGATGCTGTGTCTTAAACAGGAACCATGGACAGCTTGTTTTCTGCCCATACATAATTAGCTAGTGGCCATCATTCATCTTCCTTTGCAAGAAGTGACCCTTGGGCTCGTTCTCCTTCATGCGTAGTTCTGAGCCCAGCCTTTCTTAGCCTGCTTTTCAGTAATTATGATGCCTTTATCATCCGTCCCTACTGTGTGTTGGTCCTCTATTGAAGTATTGGGGGCAAATATGAATCACTTGTGCAGTTTAGGGATCTTGCAGTCCAGTGGGAAGACAGGTTCAGAAGGTGATTTTAATGCAGCTTTTCATATGAGTGCTATTTGAGAGCTTGGCTAGGGAGCTGGATAGTGGACCCTTACATGAAGGAAGTCAGTTTACATAGTAGGGATTTAACAAGAAGAAAAAATGCTTGCATCTGCTAAGGAGTAAGGGAGACAAAGTGTCACGTGACTTCCCGGTGAATTTGGTGACTGTGAAACAGTTCTAGACAGACTGTGTAAAATCAAAGAATTTGCAAATGTTTCTGAAAAACATAAGTAAGTAATTTGTTCACTTGTCATATATTTATTGAGCACTAAGATGGCTTGGTGACCAACACAGATAGGTCTCTGCTCTCAGAGTTCATGGTCTAGTCAGGGACTTGCAGGGAGCTCTGCCATGGTCAGGAAGGACACCAGGAATCTAACACCTGAGGGTGACAGTATCCTTCTGGAGCTTAGACTTTAAGGAGGCTCTCATCCATCCAGCTTATCCATCCTGTAGGTGAGGAAGCTGAAGCTTAGGAGAATCGTGGGTGACGTGGGCCAAGACGGTAACAGGCCACATCTGCACCGACTTTGGCCCTTAGGGACTTTGAGCCAAGTAGGCACCGAGTGAATAGCCATCTCTAATGAGTCCAACCTCTTGACAAGGCTGACACCTGTCTTCAAACAGAGGGACTGCATGTTCTTGTCACTCCAAGTGAGTGCTTACTGATAGTGCCACAGTGAGGGCTGAAACCTAGGACTTCCATGATACAGCTAGTGAATAGCAGACCTCAGCTAATTCAAGACGCCGCGCCTTTCCAGTGCAGTCACTCTGTTTAAAACACTCCGGGAATGACAGTGTCTTAAGAGTGTAGCGTACAAATGAGTTCAGTACTTTCTACTACAACAATTCTTACACAAACGAGCTTGACAAAAATCACTTGATCCACGGCACATTTTAGGTTAAAGTATTTCCTAAACAGCCTTGCTTTCCAAATCCATGTGGGTTGGTTGGTTATCTCCCCAACCCATTGCATTTAGACAATAAATTATATTTAGATAACAAATTACCATAATATTTTAGTTTTAGAACCCGAGAAATGTTAAGTAGGCTTACTTGGATGTTTGTTGTGATCATTTAAATTTAAATGTAAATGCTTTATTTTGAGTCACTGTTTTTCATTTAAATGCTATTTAATATTTATATTGCTTAAAACATAATAGCAAGTACCAGAAGCTATATTTTTGATGAGGCTTTCTTATTACCAGAAGAAAATAATAATCTGTAAATGTGTCTTTCAGAAATAGCTTAGGTTAAAATATTTCTTCATTTTTCTCATAATTTTTCCTTGCCTGGGAGTAAGACTTTCACAGCTTCAGTTGCCCTGCCAACTGCAGTGTATTCTTAACTTCGTGACCTGCATAGCGCGGTTTGACTGGAGTCCCAGTGAGATCCAACACGGTCCAGCGGTCGTTGGTGAAAGGGGTCCTGGATACCCTGGGCCCTGCTGTAGGACAGAGCTGCACCTGCTGCTGTTGCGCCTGCGTTTCCCGGTGGGAGCTGACTGTCGTTTCTCCCTGTTAAGGTTCCTCAGTGGTGTGCTGAATATTGCCTTTCCGTTCGCTACCAGCACGGGGGCGTGGTGTGCACTCAGGTCCGTAAGCAGACTGCGGTCCAGCTCGCCCTGCGGGTGGCGGACGAGATGGACGTGAACATCGGGCATGAAGTTGGCTACGTGATCCCTTTTGAAAACTGCTGTACCAGTGAAACGATCCTGAGGTTAGTTTCGGAGGCGCCATCTGCTCCCTGGTGACGCTCGGCGTGGGTTCTGCAGTCCTGCAAGAGACTTACCTTCTGTGGGTCAAGCATCTGGGTGATAACGACTGGGTCTGTTTCCAGCCTGACCACACCAGCTGTGTCCCCACGCTGGCATCATCAGAGAGTCCTTGCTGCAGTTTCTTCTGCGGCTCCCCATAATTCTCAGGGAAAAGTTGTGACTTGTTAGTTTGGCACCCAAAGACCTTCAAGCTTGTGCTTGTAGAGCTCTGGCTGCTCGTGGGTCCTCGTCATTGCCTGTGCGCCCTGTGCCCCTACACCTCTGTGCCTTTGACCTGCGGTTCCCTGTGCTGGAGTCCCCGGCCTTCTGTGGTTGTGGCCATTCCCCCTAGTCACCCAGGCCTCTGCCGGTAGGAATCAAAACCCTGGCTGGGCTCCTGGGCGTTGCTCCCCAGCACAACCCTCTCTGTCCGTGTTCCCAGCCTGCCTATGCAGCATTCGAAGGACCCTCGGAGGCTTCTCTGTGGCTACCATAAGTCATGATTCCTCTTCTTTGCATTTAGCTTCCATGTGAGATTTGTTTTGAATGAAGGCTTCCAAGAGCTTGATACAAAGAAGGAAAGAAAGGAAATAGGAAAACTGGAAATGTCACTCCCCTGGGCTAGTGCTTCTTGAGCAGTTTTATATCATGGTCCTCATAGGCGGGGAAATAGTCAAAGAAATGGTCAAAGCTGTTTGCACCCGGAGGTGATCATCAGCAGGCTCCAGCTGCCCTGGGCACTGCCTGCCCCTCCAGGAACTGAGGGTCAGTGCATACTGAGAGGGTGCCATGGCATGCCATTTAGGCAGCTATGCTTGAGAAGAAAGGATAAGGATGGCTTTCTGCATCCATATCCCCGGCATCCGACGTGCTTGTCTGACGGAGGATGCGCAGCAAATTTGCTGGTGGAAGGAGGTAACACTGCCCTGGCCCAGCCCTGCTGCAGACTTGGATGCAGCTCCGTGTCCATTCAGAAAGCCCTTGTGGTTGCTCTGTTTGTACTAAGCTGCTTTTCTTCAAATGTCTATGGTCAGCAATAGAAGACCTTTGTCCTCAGGATAGTGTCAAGCTATAGGGAATCTTCACCCCAAGAGCACTCTGACTTGAACTTCTCGAGGACATATTACCTTAGTGATGCAGCCCTGATGGCCCGAGTCATCAAGTTAGTCCATATTTATAAATCACCTATTACGTCAGTGGTACGTAATTAATACAGAAGAAATGCTTCTTAGGAGCTCCCAGACTAGTCAAAGAGTTGGATGGACAAGACATACAGTGCTCACAGGGGAAGGAGCCCTAGGAGAGGCTGTCATACTTCAGGTCTTAAAATTTCAAGTAGCTTTTTGAATTGTCATGGTGTTAATTAAATGATGCCCTTGGCTAGGTTCTGAAGTCAGTGCTTGTGTATTTATCTTTAATACCCTCTAGACTTTGGGAGTCCTTTGGAAAGACTCTTGGATATAGCCATTTTAGAAACAGAATAACAGTTTTTATCTTAATATGAAATCAGGGTGTGTGTTTGTGCATGTACGTTTATTTAGAAGGCGGCAGAGATGAATAACTGGAAGCGGAGTCATGTGTGAGAGGAGGTCAGACATCCCTTGCCTTTTAACATCCGTCACGTGTTGGACGTGACTTTCGTGAGCTTGTTCAAGGTGAAAATCCCAAGTGTTCAGTTCTGCCAGCCAAAGGCATGTCCACAATTCACATTACTGTGTTCCTTTCTTAATAGGGACAAGAGCGTCAGGGTGCATGGGACTGCAAGGCAGCGCACTGCAGCGACAGATGAGTCAGCAGCGGCCGCAGGGTCTGCCGCGTGCTGTCTCCGGCCTGCTTGTCCTCTCAGTGTTTTGTATTTTCACATTCCAGCTCTGCTGCTGGGGCCTGGGGCTTTGTTTTCCACCATGACATCCCCTAAAGAGTGCAGCCGGTAGACGAGCTGCTGTGGTGCTGTGAATGGGCTACAGGCTTGGGAAGGAGGCCAAAATGACGGAAAAGCCCCTGGGGTGAAAGAAAACAGAATCTGATTTTCGTCCTGGAGTTCTGTGCTCTGGAGGAGGCAGCGTGACCATAGAGACACCTTGCACAGTAGCCCTCTCTCCGTGCGCTTCGGTTTCCTCATCCCTAAAATCAGATTGATGCACCTGCTCAGAGGGGTGTTGGGACTGAGCGTAGTGTATGGAGGTGGTTGCCATTTTCATAATTAGAATTAAATTTGTAATTATATCTTTATAATTAGAGTCAGATTCTTTTTTGTGGAGAGGTATGCTGGCCATAATTCTGAATAAGCTCAGATTGAATAGCTACTTAAATCAGAGGATTTCAGGTTGACTGTTGCTTAGAGGAGTCGTGTTCTCTATTCTGTGCACCCCTTGGGATCTGATCCGTCAGGCACCCAGTGGGCAGCCACTCAATGAAGCTGTCCTTATGGCCACTATCTCCACTACCTTTTTTTCTCTTTTATTCTATATGTAGCAATTTAGTTTTTCCTAAAGCTTTTATGCTGGCCTTTGTTACAATCTGAATATTGTATACCTTAAGTAGTCTTCTTAAACTATATATCAAGTCTTGTTGAAGTGACACATGTACTTTTTCAGTTTTGAAAACTGAAAAGTTCTCAAATGTTCATTAAGATCAACCTCAATATATAATATTTTAGAAAATAATATTAATAAAAGTTTTATTTTTTATATTATTAGCACTTTTAAGTTTTAGGGGTGTGTGTGTGTGGGTGTGATATTGGAGATTGAACCTATGGGCACCACTGCACCTGGCAAGTCTTAGGAATTTAAAATCTGTACTGCATTTCCTGAAACCTTTGCGGTGTGTCTATATATTTTTCATGGTTATTAGTAAAAGCACTTTTTAAAGCACCATACACATGATATGTTGTTATTAACATAAAGGAAGAAATGTATCTTTGAGTTATGTAGGAAAAAAATGAAGGTTTGTGTAGTAAGTTTTAGGGTTGAGCCCCTGTGATTTCTTTGGTTTGATATAATCTCTGGGAACCAGGCCTTGGTTGCTGAGCCTCGCAGAGTTTGAATAGGTCACCATCTTCTCTCTTAACATAAGTCTAGGTGTATTTACGTAACTCACATGCCTCCGTCTGGGGGTGAGCACACTTCCTGAAACAACAGTGCTCACATGAGTTTTGCCAATAAAGGAACAGAGACTGAGTTTCTACCGTTAAAGAGTAGTAGATTAAACTGATGTTTAAAGCTGAAGCAATGAGGGATCATAGCATCGCACTAAAGGACCTGAGCAGAAGGTGTTCCGAGAGCCCGGCTGTGCCTGCACACATTTGTGCGGCTGCGTCTTACAGGAAGTGCGGTGCTGCAAGTTTGAGAAAATGAGCGATTGAGGGTTTGTTGTAGCTTGCTGGGTAAGACATGGGATGAGAATACGTATGGAAAGGAGGGCCGAGAGCAAATGCTTTGATCTCCCAAAGCGACAGAGAAGAAGAGCCCGAACCTTATGCCCCAAACTGTGGAGGCCAAGGAGGCAGTCTGGAACTTGACAGTGACATCAGACGTGACGGGTGTGTAGGTTGAGGTCTTGACTCTCTGCCAGGCATTCTGACCCAGGACAGGGTGCAGCCTTTCTGAACCTTGGTCTCCTCATTCATAAATATGAGATGGGAATGATCTACCTTGAAGTTTCATTTTGAAGGTGCAGTGAGGAGCTGAAACAAAGATCTTTTCTTTTAGAGAGTTTGAGAGAGACAGAATCAATTTTATTTATTTTTTATCTGGCCTTTGTTTCTCCGACACTTAGCTGTGTACGTGGCGCTGGGGTTTGAACCCGGGTCCTTACACATGCCAGGCAAGCACTACAACTATTGAGCCACCACTCCAGCCCACAAAGCTCTTTTTTTCCTTTTTTGGAAATGGTTAACTCATGGCTATGTCGGGGTCCCCAAGACCACCCCCAGGTTTGATGATTTGGCAGGAGGATTCAGAATATAGCTTACTCACAACTAAGATTTATTGCCACAAAGATTTATCTAGTGAAGGGATACAAAGCAAGACCAGCACAGGAAATGGGGGACCAGGTGAAGTTCAGAGGAAACCAGCCATGAGCTTCTAGGAGTCCGCTCCCAGTGGGTCACGTGGTGCGTCGTTTCCTACATGGAAGCTCGCTAGACTCAATTCCCAGGGTTTCGAGGGGAGGCTGCTCACATGTGCACCCTTTGCCTAGAAGGTTGCAGAATTCCAGAACCCCAGAAGGAAAGCAGGGTTCATCCACCGTGTTGCTCATGCAGTTTAGGCACCCTGAGCCAGCCCTGCCAGTTCTGGAAAGAAAGAGTGGGAGCCCTCCCCAAATCCAGGTGTCCAAATGCCAGTGAGGACCAGCCTTACGATCAGTTCTAAGAACAGCAGTCTCAGAGCTGCTACGCATGAGGATAAATAATAGTAAATACCTTATGGGGATAGAAAATATGGAAAATCGGTTTCTTCAAGCAGCAGCGTCAGAAAGATAATTGAATGACAGGTGCTTGTTTTTATTTCAAGAACTGCTGGGAAAATCCATTAATATTACTAATGAGCCTTGCTCCCTCCAGGCATTCTGGCCAGTTTGCATGTTGTCCTCATATGATGATTACCTTTTAGAAACTTCTCTTTGGTTATTGTTGGAGTGCAATGTCAAGCTTGTTCACACTAACATCTTGGGGACACGGTTTCCCACCGTGCACCACCAGCAATGGAGTCCTTGCGGTGGGAGCTGGTGGTGAGCCCCAGCCAGGGCTGCCCCTCTCCTGTCCTCTTCCAGGAAAGTGAATGATGTTACTCAGAGTTCTCCCACTGAGGAAGTGATGGGACAGTGCTCACCTGACAGGGGTGTTTGCTAACACTTTGTTGTTTATAAAGCTAGGGGCCATGTTAAAGGTAGCTCTTGTCACTATTTGTAATTAGCATGTGGGCGGAAGGCCAACCTAGGGTTCTGCAGTGGTCCTTAGGGAGTGTGTACAGACTGGGTGTGGATTTTGTTTAGATCTATTTTCCTATGTTTGAAGACTATGGATTCTATCACTGCAAAGGCATCCTGGCCCCAGTAAAGATTTAGAGACTGAGTTAGAGCAAAGGATAAGAGAGAAAGTGGCATCTGCTGTGGGAAGTTCTGTGCGTGGCTTCTGCAGAACATTCTAGCTGCAGTGTTTCCTCTTCGCAGGTACTGCACTGACGACATGCTGCAGAGGGAGATGATGTCCAGCCCTTTCTTGAGCAGCTATGGGGTCGTCATCCTGGACGATGTCCACGAGAGCAGCATTGCCACCGACGTGCTCCTGGGACTTCTCAAGGACGTCCTGCTGGCAAGGCCGGAGCTGAAGCTCATAATCAACTGCGCCCCTCTCCTGGTCAGCAAGCTCAGCTCTTTCTATGGAAACGTGCCTCTCATAGAGGTGAAAAACAAGCACCCTGTGGAGGTGGTATACCTCAGTGGGGCTCAGGAGTCTCTCCAGGCCATTTCACACCTTGTCTTTGAAATTCACAACTCGGGAGAGAAGGGTGACATCGTGGTGTTTCTGGCCTGTGAGCAAGTAAGTGCCCCCTGACCCCACAGTGCGAAAGGCAGGCAGCATTTCTTCAGGGACGCTGTAACAGCTGACATGCGCTTTCTACTCCTAGCTCTCGGTTCAGCCATTCACACTGCATTCCTTCACTCTTAGGAAGCCTGGGCAGGTGAACCAAGCCACTGCCATTGTCAACAGAAAGCGGACCAGGGGCCTGTGGAAGTAGGCTCCAAGCCCGCTCCCTGGCAGGCCCAGTGGCAGCATTACCACGGGGCGCACCCTGCACTGCTCCCTCTTGCCCAGGTTGGAGATCAGGAAACTAAACTAAGCTCTTGGGATGAAATTCAGCAGCAACAGGTTCCCATGAATGTCCCTGTGATAGTCGGTGGGGTGAGAGGCAGAAGCCATAGATCATGCTCCCCAGAAGGCCATGTCCCTAGCCTGGGCCTCCTTTTGTTTTTATTTAGTTTTTCACGTGGTGGCTTTTGTTGCTCTGAGACTTCGCTGTGTACGTGGTGCTGGGGTTTGAACTCGCGTACTTGCAAATGCTGGGCAAGCGCCTTAACCACTGAGCTGCCACTCCAGCCCTGGGCATCCTTTTCTTAAAGATGAGAGGAAAACTGTAACTTGGATTTCTTGCAAACATCTCTTCAAAAGAAAGCTCAGAAGTGCACAGTTGAGCCCTTTTCCACTCTGCTGATGGGCAAGCTGCCTTCGGGGTTACTTTTAATTGAAACGGCATTAACTCCCTTCTTTCATGGGTAGAATCCCAAAGCTCCCAGGAGCACCAGGATGCCACCTCTTAGAGATGAACTGCCTGCTCTTGCCCTGCGCGTCTGTTCGCGCAGAGTGGAACACTAGTTCTTGCACCAGGACCCAACACGCAGAATCCAGTGATTTAACAGAACCAGCAAGGAAACTGCTTGCTATAGACTGTCACCCACTGAAGAGGGGAGCATCCCAGCTGCCTGTCAGAACCTCTGTGGCCAGGAATAGCCCAGAAGGGTCACTGCTTCTCAGAGCAGGGGGAGCGCTGGCCCTCCTGGCTTTAGGAGCTGTAGCTCTTTTTCTTAAAACTATTTTCTTAAAGAAAGTCTCTTAAATGTATATTTGCTACAGTGTGTTTATCAAATTTTTTGTACATAGATTATACAAATTCTCTTGAATAGTAATTTACCTATTCTATTATCATGCCCTAATCCTGTGTGATTTAGGATATCCAGGAAAGTCCCCAGGAATGTAATAAGATGACTGACGAGGCAGAGAATCTTTGAGAACAGTTAGAGGTCCCCAGTGTCACTGAGGGAACCGAAGGAGGGTAAGAATGGCATAATTAGAAATGGAAACATTTGAGAGTTGGAATGGCCGGGTAACAGAGGGCATGCATTTCTGAAAGAAGGAAACAAGCCTAATCAAGACTGATAGGACAAATAGTTGCTTTTGTCTTTCAAGTTGAAGCAAATAAAGATTTCAAATTGCACTTTTAGAAAACAAGCTCTTCCAGTGGCGGGGGCGGGGGTGGCCTTAGAGGCCTTTTGAGTCTCCATCTGTGGACTAACGGCAGCAGCGACCGCTGATCTGCATGACTCTGAAGCTACGCTCACTAAAACAGGTAGTGGAAGCCAAGTCCACAGGGAGGCAGGCTGTCGAGAAACCCTCATCTCAGTCTAGAGGACTTGAAGGTGACATGCCATGAAAGCTGCAGGGACTTCGCAGTTCTGGCCTCTGAGAGAGGTAGTGCCCCTGTGACCTGGCACTGAGATCCCCGAGGACTGTGGGGACTGAGTGTGGGCTCCTCTTGTCCACAGGCGGCATCTGCCCACGCAGCAGGGCAGCCACTCAGTTTGCTGGCCCTGGCAGCGCTTCCCCGAAGCTGGCTCTTCCTTGTGACCCAGCCTCACGGTCTGGAGATGCTGTCTGGCCTTCCTTTCCCACCTCACAGTGCCCAACAGGTCAGCACAGCCCATCACTGTGAGACGTTCCTCTTTTACAGTCGTGCAAAGGTTTGTCTTGCTCAGAAGTCCCTGCTCATGACTGTTGACCATTACTTCCCCTTTGCTGTCTGAAGCTTTCTTGATTTCTCTACAAAGCTTTGAAACCTGCCACGGTGCTCAAGCAGCGTGTGAGAACAAAGCCAGGCACTCTACCGGAGCTGCCCTGCCTGTAATTCCTATTCGAAGGGGTCCATTTCAAACTGCAGAAACGCTTGGGTTTCAGGGAGTCAGCAGGGCATTCACACCAGACCTTGGGTAGCCCCACCCTGCTGAGCATCAGCCCCACAGTTCACCTGCTGCCCAGGGTCATGGCCTAAGACCCGCCCTGAATGTTTACAGTGTGGTTCCTTGTCACTCAGCCATCTTGTGGCCGGAAAACAAAAGCTGGAACAAGAAGAAAATGCCATGAGATTTATGTGGTGTCCAGCCGTGCAATGACCAACTGTCACAGGAAGCTGCTGTTAGGTCGGCGTTTTCTTGGGAAAGGTTCTGCTCAGGTGCGGGTCTCCTCTCAGTTGGAGGCTGGACATCTGCTGGGTATGGCCACTTTGCATAGCTGTGCAGGTGGAAGAGTCCTGTGTATACAGATGCCCTGGGCACATGGAGTACGATCAAGGAAATGAGTGGACAGAGCCACCGTGCACCAGGCCCATGTTCAGCATTTTGTTTAATTTCTGAAGGTCATGGCCTTGAAGCTCTGTTCAGCTGTGCTTGAAGAGTCTCCGTTTTACACAATATATTTCTTTTTTGTTATGCTTTTCCCTGTTAAAGATTTGTCTCCCACCCCACTTTGGAAAAAATTCAACATTTGAACCCACCTCCAACTAAAAACTGGAAACCCATAAAAAAATTAGTTACCAAAATTATTTCTTCAACTGTATTCTAAGAGTAGATATTCTAAGTAGTAGCATCTGGAACCGAATCTCCTTTCCCACAGGTTGGCTGTGGAGGGCTGAGTAAAACCTGGGTCGTTTGGGAGGAGGGGTGCGTGCCTAGGCAGGCCAGCAGCATCGAGGCCCAGGAGCCCAGGGCTCAGGTGCTTTCCTTTTAAGTTCTACGCTGTCCTCACAAAATATGTAAGATCAAACAAAGTGATCACAATTACAAAAATGGAAAAATAGTTTGTTCTTAATATTCCAGTTGATAGGTTTTCATTTATTTATGATCAACAGTCATGTTGTTTGCTTAGTTAAAAAAAAAAAATTA
>PVKS010013695.1:0-50132 GCA_004027875.1 Aplodontia rufa
CCTCCTCCTCCTCCTCCTCCTCCTCCTGCTCCTTCTTCCTAACAATCCTTCAGAAATGTAAAATTGTTAGCTCACCTTCCAAAAGATCTTACCAAAAGGGAAGGCAAAGGTTGGCTAAGTACAGCCATGGGCCATGTCCAGTCCACCTCCTGTTTCTGTAAAATAAAGTTTTATTGATACTCAGTCACACTACTCTGAGCAGCTGAGACAGAGACTGTAAGATAACAAAATGAAAAATACTCAATTGTTGGCCCTTAACGGGAAACATTTGTCCTTCTGTAAAGCAATAATGCAGACAGTTCACAGGTATTCCAGTTTTTAAGGTGTTTCACATGTATTTGTTTCCATTTAATACTTGAAGTCACTTTTGGGATTAGTATTATTAGTCCCATTTTTCAGGTGAGGAAACCGAGTTCTGGAAAGGTTAAGACTTCCCCAAGCTTACAGGGAAGATAAGTGAAGAACGAGAACCCACACCTGGATCTCTGGCCTCTAAACTAGGCCTCTTTACCAGGTGAAGATGCTCCTGGAGGAGGGAGGCCTGTGAAGCCTGCAGTATATTTCTTGTTTGGCCCCATCCTTAGAGCAGCAGCAGGAGTCAGCGTCTGAGAGAGGAAAAGCCAGGAGACTGACAACACACAAAAAGATTCTCCCGGAGGGTGTGGTGGCTCTCGCCTGTAATCCCCAAGATTTGGGAGGCCGAGGCAGGAGGATTGCAAGCTCAGGGCCAGCCTCAGCAACTTAGCAAGCACTTTTATCAAAACAAATAAATAAAAAGGACTGGGCATGTGGCTCAGTGGTAAGCATGCCTTGGGTTTATTATCCAGGATCATAAGTAAATTTTAAAAAATAAATAAGATTTGGGGCTGGGAGTGCAGCTCACAGGTGGAGAACTTGCCTAGCATGCACATGGCCCTGGGTTAAATCCCCAGTATGGAAGGAAGGAAGAAAGGAAGAACTTGCAAAAAGATTCTCATGGGCTGCCCAGAGTGCAGAGAAGGTCACCGAGGGCTTTCTGGGCACAGGAAAGAAGGCTGGCTGGTTGGCAGGAAAGTTGTACCCTAAAAAACAACTTCGAATTCTCTAAGCATTTAACAGGTAGCCAAACGCACTACCAAGTGCAGTCTTCCCGCAGAAACCTGGCCTGTCCTTACTCCAGCCCAGTCCCAGGGCCTCCAGGCCTGTGGAACCAGGAACTGCTGGGCCATCGTTTGTGTGAGAGAGACCCCAAGTGGACGTCAGTGGTATTGCCACCGCTAAGAGCCGCCCTGGAAACAGCCTCTTGACTTCCAGGGCAGCCACTTCCTAAGCCGGTGGTGCAAAAGGCACGGTTGCTTTTGAGTAACTGCCCAGTATATAAAGGACTCTGGTCCTCTGCAGGGGCCTCCGTGGGCGAGTTTGCCGCATGCCTGTTCTAACGCTGCTGCCATTTCACAGCACCCAGTTGGAGAACTTCCTACGCACTTGACTTCATGGCTTCCCTGTGCTTTTGGAGTCCTGGCTGCCTGCAGACCTGTCCTCCCAGAACAGCTTGGACTCTGCGAAGCTTCATCTTAGCTGCCTTCAGTTCAGCTTTGCTCCATAAACTATTCTGTGCTCCATAATGTCAGTTTGCGCTGTTGCTACTGTTCGTGGACTTTTTAATTTGAATTGGATATCAACAGTATACTTTAGGGGTTGGGGATTGAGCTCAGTGGCAGAGCGCTTGCCTAGCATGCACAAGGCCCCGAGTTCGGTCCTCACCCTGGAAAAAAAAGAAAAAAAAAAACCCCAAACCAAAAAACATTATACATTAGGCTTTCTAGCACATCTGGAAAAATCAGACAACCCTTGTTCTGAGTTTTTGTGCTGAGTCCCTAGAAGTCAGTGGCTGAAGCTGAGATGCTGCTGCCCTCTTTGGAAGGCAAGGATTCTGCCATCTGTCACAGTCTCCACTGCGCTCCATTGCCTCTGTCCTGCCACTTGATGACATTACCTTCTGGTTCCTAGAGAAGCCTTGTAGTCCTCTGAACATGAAGAATAATCGTCATTATAATAGCCTCCGCCCCAGGGAGCAGACATTATGCTCAACCTGGTGTGTGCATGTTCCCTTAGCCAGCCGCTGCTCCTTTGTCCTTCAGATCTCTTTAGTCGCAGTTTCATGGAAACGCATCCTGACCTCACTGCCCACCTCAGATCCCTGCATCAGACTTGGGCCACACCATGGCCCTCTGCTAAGGTGCACTCCACAGGGCTGAACCTGGACCCCTACACTTGCTTATTTGAAGAACACACCTCTGCCTCACCAGGTGATGATCCCATGGTGCCATCAGGGATAGACCGCATCCATTTCTACTTACCTTTATATCCCTAGAGTCCGGGAGCTGAACTCAGATTTGTCAAAGTAGGACAGGGCCACAGAAGAAGGGAAGGAAGGAGTTTCTATTAAAAATGGTCCCCAGCTTATGGTGATTCAGCTCATGACTTCAGCTTGACAATAGTGCAAAAGTAATGCCATTCAGTAGAAAGTGCACTTGGAATTGAGTCTTTCCCTGGGCTGGTGATATAGGGTACCATCCTGACTCACGATGCTGGGGAGCAGCTGTGAACCATGCCCCCCAGTCAGCCATGAGGTTCTGGGATTAACGGGCTCTCCACCGGGGACCATGTTGCTAAGCTATGCTGTTCAGAGGTCAAGTGGGTTCCATGCTGTCTTAGGATATTTTCCAACCTGCAATGGGTTTATTGAACATAACCCCATCAAAAGCTGAGGCTTTTGTCCTTTGAACAGCTGAATGGCGACAACCTATGGGTCTTGCCTGAGGACATGAGTTGGTTAGTGACACAGCCGAAAATCAGACCCACATCTCATGGGAGGCACATTTCTTTTCCTTCCCATCATTCTGCCCTTCTGGGCCCTTGCCCCGCCTCTTCCGGCTGTGATGAATGATTGTAAATTATGATAACTTTGGAGGCTTGCCCAGTCTCGCTCCAGACAGAAGTAGTGAGGAATATCGAGCTGTAGCAGTGTCACTCTGCAAGGATAGACTGGTGCTGGGCATACCAGGACAGGTCGTGGCCACAGAAAGATGACCTTGAAGTGGTGCCATCTAGGTAGAGTCCTGCAGGGGGCGCTGTGGCTGGGACTGTGCGTTACACCCTGCTGGAAGAAGAGAAGCAACCAACTGCTGTGAGGACCTTTTAAGGACACAGTTTGAGACTTCCCAAAGGGATGCTATGTCCCCATTTCACGGTCCAGAGTGACACAACTATTAGTCAGTAGTCAGTGGAAAGTTTGACTTTGAAACCCAGCTATCTCAGATTCTGGGCAGTTCCTTGCCCACAGTGCAAGACAACCTCGAAATAGAGCAGAGCACTCCGGGACCTCATATGGGAGGTGAGAAATCAGCACCAGGAGAATAAAGAGCCACCCTGACAGAAAGTTCCGTAAAAGGTTGCTGGCCCAGGGAGCAGGGCCCGGCATCTGCAGGAGGAAGCACAGACTGCAGAAGCCGCCAGCCAGGTAGCAGAAAGGCTGACTCGGGAGAGGGGAAGGGCCCGGGGCCTGAATGGAAAAGGACTCCGCTTAGAACACAGCACAAATTCAATGCACTGTCTTAATGTCCTTCCTTACCTCCCCATTCTTTTTAGAAAAATAATTTATGCCTACTTTTTATGGAAAGTAGACATACTTAATTTCTTTGCAATCTGATGTCCTAGATCTGGAAAAAGAAATTGGGTACAGTGGACCAGCTGTGCAGCTCCAAGAAAAAGAAACAGTGATGTTCCCCTGGCCTTAAAGTTGTGTCCCCGACACCTGATCTAACAGAGGGGCAAACTGAGGAGGAGGACTGTGCCCTCAGGAGCCAGGCTGCTAAGCGGGTGACTTTGGGCACTGGATGTCCCAGTCCTCAGTGTCCTCCCCTGTATAAGGGGACTGGATTAGACTACCCCTATGGTATCCATATCTTTATGCTTCTCCCATATAGGCCTGGGATGGAGGCAGAGTGAGTTAAGAGAAAGGACAGTAACCAGGAGTCACTCATGGGGTGGTTTAATGGAGGTGACAGAGTACTTAAATAATAGAAAATTATATTGGAAACTTACGTATTTCAGACCCTAAGGTAGTCTTGCATGGTAAGCAAGAAAAGCAATAACAAATTTGAACAGATTGTGGATGTTATATCACACAAAGGGCATGCAATTTGGCATCAGACGCATACTCAAAAAGTAAAAGCATGATAGATCGTTTGCCCTCTCTGAGTGCCAGGTGTCCATTTGGAACATCAGGATGATAGGACATGCCTCCTAGGGTGGTAAGAGTGTAGATGAAGAGAACATAGCACATTACTTGGTGGCACTCTTATAAATGTCCTCTGTCTAGCCAGGAGAGGTGGCACACATCTGTAATCCCAACAGCTCAGGAGGCTGCGGCAGGAGGATTGCAAATTCAAAACCAGTCTCAGAAGTTTAGTGAGGCCCTAAGTAACTTAGAGATCCTATCTATAAATAAAAAATAAAAAGTCTTGGAATGTGGCTCAGTGGTTAAGCTCCTCTGGGTTCAATTACACACACACACACACACACACACACACACACAGAGAGAGAGAGAGAGAGAGAGAGAGAGAGTCCTCTGTCCTCTCAATGGCAAGGGAAGCAACTGGAGTGGAGATTGAAGCTCAACTGATTCCAAATTCATCACGTATCTGTTGAGCACCCAAATTTCCTTGTGCATTTTTTTTTGTATCAGGGATTGAACCCAAAAGCACTTAACCACTGATCCACATCCCAGCCCATTTTTTATTTTCTTTTTTTTAAGTTTTTATTCTGAGACAGGTCTTACTAAGTTGCTTGGAGCCTCACCAAGTTGCTGAGGCTGACTTTGAACTTGTGATCCTCCTGCCTCAGCCTCCCAAGCCGCTGGGATTACGAGTGTGCTCCACCACACCTGGCTTTCCCTGTGCTTTTGCCCAACTCTTTCACGCGTAATACTGAGACCACACGGAGCAGACGCTGCTCTTCTATGGTCAAGGGTTGGCTTTAACTCATAAATGGAAGAACTGACGTTTGATCCTTGGCTGCTGAATCCAACCCCAAGCAGCTTTCACTGTCCATAGCTGGATTTGAGAGGCAGATGATGTGGTGGGGAGACCCTCCTGCTTGGGGGTTGCTCTTGGAAGTTCCATTATTTTTTGGAGTAATACATAATACATCCCTGAGTTCTTGGGGAGCCCTCGTGTAAGGGTCCCTTTGCCCTGCATCCTAATGGAATGAACCAGCATCACCATCCTCTGGGCAAGGGGGTCTCTCAGCTGCTTGCCGGGATCATCAAGGAGTTTGCATCGTGACCACTCCAGGTCCTCAGGATTGCTTGTGGCCCTCTGGGCCTCCACACTTTACAGTGCTCTCACCTGCCCCTGTGAGTAGTGCATGCACGATTTTATTTTGCAGTCAGGAACAGATTCAAAGAGCTGCTTGACTTGTAGGAGGCCACACAGTGGGACTGGCGGGGGCAGTTTCAGACCCACGCTCCTGGGACCTGTCCCTGCAGAAGCTTCCCTGCCCTCATCTCTGAGTCACAGCAGTGTGGTTCCTCCTGGCCTCTCTCCATATTTTATCCTAAGGGTTTCTAGTCGCCCAAAGGTTGATGAGGCAGAGGGAGGAGGTGGCATTGAGAGCTGAAGCATTTGATAAGAAGGCCCTGCATTCTCTCTCTTTGGGGACTGAGATAATAATAACGACAGTTCCTTCGCTGTCCTCCTTCTGAAATCTGCTGTGACAGTTATTTCATCATGATTGCCAGTCAAGGGTGGGGTGTGACATCAGGGTGGGTGACTCACTTTGCCTGGCAGGGTCTGACACCTGGGTGTTGCACCGAGTGCTCAGGAAACCACACAGCCACACAAAGAAGGTTCTTTGGCCTTTTTCCCACTTCTCTTCTAGGCCCTGCCCAGGCACAGCTTAGAACCCAGAATGCTCACTGCCAGCTTAGTCCTCTGCTCCTGGACAGGGGCAGGCCCAGCTGCCCACCAGCTACATGCGCTGAGTCGGTCGGACCCCTGCCCCGTCCTGGATCCACCACGGAGGCAACCCAGCCTTCAGCGCGTCTGCTTCTCTATACTCCTGGTGGAGGGTGAGGCACAGCAGCCGATGCTCTTAGTGCGGTGCCCGGACGCAACGCTCAGTGGACGGCTGTGTTTGTGTGTTTACAACCCTCCCGAGCTGTTCTTCATTGTGATTTCCCCCACAGACCAACTTGTGCACCACACGGCTCACATCATTCCTGACTTCTCGAGCATCCTTCCTTCTGCTTTTGATTTTTCTAACCTTTTCTTCCATACAGTTTTGTTGTAGCCCTCCGAAGCTTTCATTTACTCTATTCCAATGGCTTCTGAAACCTACCAATATTCATAACATTTTTAATCTTACTCAATAGGATGGAGAAGAGACGCTGATGGGCTAACTGCAAAAAATAATTAAACAATGACTTT
Organism: Aplodontia rufa; assembly: GCA_004027875.1. Lineage (NCBI taxonomy): Eukaryota > Metazoa > Chordata > Mammalia > Rodentia > Aplodontiidae > Aplodontia > Aplodontia rufa. The sequence continues at coordinate 6,471 of PVKS010013695.1, forward strand.
TGAAAAATTGGAAAAGGCAGGCATGATGGCAGATGCCTGTAATCGCAGTGACTTGGGAGGCTGAGGCAGGAGAATTGCAAGTGTGAGGCCAGCCTTAGCAACTTAGTGAGACCTTGTCTCAAAATTCAAAATAAAAAATAGAAAGGACGGGTAATGTAGCTCAATTTTAAAGTTCCTCTGGGTTCAATCTCCGGTATCAAAATAGAAAACAAAAAAGAGAGAGAGAAGAAACATATATTTTAAAAAAAAGATGGACAAGGGATTTAAAAAAAGCAATTCACAGAAAACAAGTCCAGATGATAAAAAAATGAAAATATTTCAGACTAATTTAAGTAATAATGAAATGTTTCTTTTCTTTTTTGATACCAGGAATTGAACCTTCGGATGCTTAATCACTGAGATACGTATCCAGCCCTTTTTTATATATATATTTTATTTTGAGATAGAGTCTCGCTAAATTTCTGAGGCTAGTCTTGAATTTATGATCCTCCTGCCTCAGCCTCCCAAGTTGCTGGGATTACAGGGATGTGCCACCGTTCCCAGCATGATATTTCTTTACTTCTATCAGAATGACCAAAAAACCTAAAAGGGCAGACAATACCTATTGCTGACAGGAATACAGGGAAAGGTGACCTTGATCTTTGCTCTTGGATGTTAGTCTTTTTGGAAAGCAACCTAGTAACAAGTACTCTTTTCTTTGGGGGGGCGGTTCTGGGATTGAACTTAAGGTGTAGATAAGTGCTCCACAACTGAGCTATACACCCCAAACCCAATTAAAATAAAAATTACACATACTTTCTGACTTTGCATTTCCACGCCAGGAAATCTATCATACAGAAATAAAAATACCAGAATGGCTGGCCATACGCACAGGATGTATAACGCATCATTGTTTTAACAAATCAAATGTTCCTACAAAAGCAGACTGCTTGAACATGCTGTGGCATCCAGGGAATATTCTGCAGCCATTAAAAAGAGTGAGTTGGAGATAGAGCAGGTGACGCATGAGGACTACCTGGAATTATTGCAGAGAAAGCCAATTGCAGAAAAGTTCCTCTAAAATCATTCCATTTTTTAAGAAGAAATAATGCCGCCTCACCCAACATCTGTATGTGAATCAAGGCCCAAGAGCCTGGAGGAAAAAATGGCCGGATCCAGAATGTACTGTCATCGTGGGTTTTGCTGGCTGGATGGTGATGGTAGGAGGAGGAGAGAGGAAACAAGAGAGGATCTAAGCAGAAGAAAAAGAGCACACACCTTAAATCAATATAAATAGCCTAACTGTATTTATGCATTCGTATAAAAGGCTATGCATGGGGCTGGAGTGGTGGCTCAGTGGTTACGGTGCTTGCCTGGCATGCTCAAGTATGCGAGTTCAAACCCCAGCACCCCGTACACCATGAGGTCTCTGAGCAGCGAAAGCCACATGAAAAACTAAATAAAATCATTTAATTCTCTCTCTCTCTCTCTTTCACTGTCCCTCTCTCTCTCTTTTTTAAATGCTATGCATGTGGATGGATATAAGGAGAAAGTTTTAAGTTATGGATACATACCTTAAATAATTTTGCTAACCTAAAATATAGAAATGTACATTCCTTCAAAATTCTGATATTAAGCCAAGGTCTTTTCATTGAGAACTAATCTATTTTTAAAACTCTGCACTTCCCTGTCTTTCATACAAAAAAAAAATCACACCCTTAATGTGTTGTCTGGAGTGACTAATTTCAGTCTGTAGAGTGGGGACTTAGAGACACGTGCAGAGGAATTTTAGTGCAGGAGCCTCTGAAATGTTGCATGTTCTCGCCACCTCTTTTCAGGGGTCTTGCCTGCACCCAGTTCAATAACAATCTTATTTGAGCATCTCTCTCCAGTAAGGCTTTCGGAAAACTGTCAACTTGGTTCTTACAGAAACAATATCCTTTCTTGTGCGTGCACATTCTGCCCGTTTACGTGGCTGGCGTGGACGAGGCTTGGGAATAAACACAGCTCTCCTGGGTGACATCACATCCACAGAGGGAAGCTGTGTTGTGTGTGACACTCTGGGAGAGGGGAGCCTCCTGCTGGCCTGAGCATCCAGTGCTCAGAGAAAGTGCAGGGTCCCAAACCCCGTGAGTCAGTTCCTACAAGCAGAACTTTACCAGAAGCCCTTAGTACCACGAGCTGGTGGTGGTAACAGCTCTCCAAAACTGCTGTCAGCTATCCTGTGGCTAAAATACCCAGGACTGCAAGCAGGAGAGTGCTATGGCTTGGATCATGAAGGTCCCCAAAAATTCCTATATTGCAGACTTGGTCCCCAGAGTGTGGTGCTACTAGAAGGTGGCGAAACCTTTAGGACGTGGGACCTAGTGGAAGGAAGTTAGGTAACTGGAAGAAATGTCAAGACCCTGGTCCCTTCCTTTCTTTCTCTCTTTGCTTCCCTGTGGCTATGAGGTAAGCAGCCTCCTCTGTCATGTGCTACAAAATGACATGCTACCTCATCTTAGAGCCAAAAACAAAGGGGTCAATGGACCATGGACTCCAAATGCATGAGCCAAACAGACCTTTCTTCCCTATAAGTTGACTTCTCTCAGGTATACTGTCATAGTGATGAAGAGCTGACCAACAGGGAATGTGTCAGATCCTTCCTTTTACTCCGTACTATCTAGTGTTTTGTTGCTATGGCGCAAAGTTTGGGTTAAGTGGCCTGGCTCAGGTTCCACATGCTTCCGATCCTGTCTTGGGACAGGCAATGCAGTGTTAGGAGAAGAGTCAGAGCCAGCTCCACCTCCTCTGGTCAACTCTAGTAAAAGTGGACATCATATGCATGTGACCTCATATCATGACCTCTGTTCTCTTTTCTATAAAATGGGTAACTCTCGAACTCACCAAGCTGTTCTAAGAGTAATGAGATTGAAGTTCTTAAAAGCATTTGGAGTGAGGGCCTCCATCCCGACAGCAATAACCAGGTTCCTGGAAAAGAAACTGCTCTTTAGAGACATGCAGAGGAGCCCTGTCACCAGGGCTCACTGCACACACACCCTTGGGGTAAGTCGCTTCATCTCACTGAGCTTCAGTTTTGTTGCCTGAGCAATGGGGAACAAAGGCAAGAAAAATAACACCCAGCTTGGACAGCTGTGCTGGTTCGACGGAGGCTGCAGGATGGGCGTCTGAACAGAGCGGGGTTATTTTCATGGGTGGGCTGCAGTCTGCAGAGTCAGATCTGAAAGAAGGGTCATCCCCTCTAGTTTCTACATAACTCTATGCATTTCTGACTCTGAGCTCACGTTTCTCTTGGTTGGTAGAAAATTGAAGCCCCAGCCCTTTCTGGGGAAGCCCTTGCCCTGGCATTGGGGCCATTATTTTACACTAGGAAGGCACTGGGAATGGGGGGTCCTTGGCCTTGATCTTCCATCCTTACAGCCCAGGACTTGATGTCTTTGTCCTGTCCATCCCTTGTATCTCTTTATTGCCCCCAGGCATATTTGAAGTACACAATTATCTCCATAGCTTGGGCTCAGAGGTAGAAACAAGTGAGGGAGAGACGGTGGGGAGGGGTGGGGCTTGTGGCCAACTGGTACACACATTTTTAAAGTTTAACACTCTGAGAACCAAACAAAACACACCCACAGTAGGTTGATTAGGCAAACAGCCTCTCCACTGCTCTGTGAACAGCCCAGCCTGCTCTCACCCCAGGGCCTCCTCTGGGCATGTTCACCCAGGGGTCCTGTCTTTCACACCCTAGAACTTCCTGGACATCACCCTATAAGGTCCGGCTATGCCTCTCAGACACTCCCTACACTGCTCACTGTTTTATTCCCTGGGGCTTCTGGTATTGTATTTCCCTCATTTACCCTGTTAATGTCCCTCTCCACGCACTAGAGAACAAGCCCCATGAGGCAGAGGCAGATTTTTATTGTTTTTCTCACTGTTATATCCCAAGCATCCAGAACAGTGCCTGGCACATAGTAAACACTCAATAACTCCCAGTTGGATAGATGGATGGATGGGTTAGTGACTTCGCTGCGGAACAAATGAACTGTTTCCTTTATTCCCTCCCCATGATACCTATGCATAAGAAGATGCTCAGCAAGGCTGGAACTAGAGCGAGGTGAGCAAGACACTCACCTTACCTCCAAATTTTAAGGAGACATCAAAAACCTCAGTAATCAAAATGAATAATACTTTAGTGCAATATTTTTAAAAATCATAATTAGTGCAAAAAATCTATAAGGAACAAAATATCAAAATTTTAAATAAAGGCACCACCAAAAGGACTTGCAGCTGAGTTAAAGTTAATTAAAAATTATTTCACAGGGGGCTGGAGTGGTGGCTCAGTGGTTACGGCGCTTGCCTGGCATGCGCAAGTACGTGAGTTCAAACCCCAGCACCACGTACACAGCGAAGTCTTACAGCAGCGAAAGCCACATGGAAAACTAAATTAAATTTTCTTCTCTCTTTCTCTCTCTCTCTCTCTCACTGTCCCCTCTTTCTTAAAAAAAGTATAATCATTTCACATAGTCACTAGGTGAGGAAAAATTCTCTAAGGAAAAAAAAGAAAAAATTCTCAATCATAGCAATAAGGTTGTTTTTCTTAAAGAGAGAATCAATATTCTATATTGTGGTTTTATCTGGTTTTTGTTTCTTTGTGAATGTGGTGCTGGGATTCAACCCCGGTTCCTTGCACAAGCCAGGCAAGTGCTCTAACTGCTGAGCCGCTGCTCCAGCCCCACAGTGCTTTTAATTGAAAACAATAGAGAAAGGCAGATTTTGAATTTTTTTTTTTAAAGAGAGATGGACAGTGAGAGAGACAGAGAAAGAGAGAAACAATTTTATTTAGTTTTTCACATGGCCTTAGTTGCTCCAACACTTAGTTTTGTACGTGGTGCTGGGGTTTGAACCCGGATCCTCGTGCTTGCCAGACAAAGGCTGAAACCACTGAGCCACCGCTCTAGCCCCTTGAATTTTTTTAAAAATAATGAGAGAGAGAGAGTTTCTGTTTCTCCAACACTCAGCTGTGTATGTGGTGCAGGGTTCAAACCTGGTCCTTGCGCATGCCAGCAAGCACTCTACTGCTGAGCCACCTCTCCAGCCCCTGAAATTTTTATTAATCACTGTTCTCCCATTAAAGCCAGAAAAGGAGGTGGGTGCGATGGTGCATGCTTAAAATCCCAGCAACTCTGGAGGTGGAGGCAGAAGATGGCAAATTCAAACCCAGCCTGAGTAACTTCGTGAGACCTTGTCTAAATAAATAAAATAAAGACAGGAAAGTAGAAGTTGAGTGAATTTTGGTTTGGGGTTTTTAGTTTGGTGCAAATAAAATATTTAAGCCTAAAATAATGTAGTTTTACTATGCTTCCTTCTCAATTTTATAAAGTTATCTTAGTGTTCTGGGAAAATTAACCATTAAGAAAATACAGCTTTGTGGGGCTGGAGAGGCGAGTCAGCAGCAGAGCACTTGCCTGGCATGAAGACCTGGTTCAAACCCCAGCACCGCATGTGCCACTAAGTGGAGGAAAAAAAAGACAGATGAAAAAATTTAAAAATTGACTCTCTCTCTCTCTCTCTCTCTCTCTAAGAAAAGGAAAAGGAAGAAGAAATTGTGCACTTTGTTAACCAGCATGGGAGGCTGAGGCAGGAGGATCCGAAATTCAAAGCCAGCCTCAGCAACTTATGTGAGGCCCTAAGCAAAGCGAGATCCTGTCTCAAAACAAAAACAAAAAAAAAAAATAAATAAATAAAACAGGCTGGTGATGTTACGTGCCACTGAGTTCAATTCCTAGTACAAAAAATAAATAAATAAAAGCGGCATGCAGATGAGGGCACTCATTTTCTGCTCCAGGCTCCATGTGCATTGGCAGGAGGCAGTGCCTACAGAGGCACGAGCTGATTGTTTTCATGAGCCTCTTGTAAGTCTCCCAACTCCAGCTGCATTCATCTAAAGGGGAGTTGAGGGGACCCCAGGAAGGAGTGAGGGAGACACTGGCTTGTCCTTTGCAGAAGGACCTTGAAAAAGAAAATCTTGAAGAAGAATAAAAAGAGCAATGCTGAGATCTAGAAGAGCAGGAGCGTGGGGAGCGAGGAAGGACCGTTTCCTGTTCCCTGCGCAGGCACCCTGGCAGCCCTGCTCTGGCTACTCGGTTCTCACTGCAGCCATGGTCCACACTCCCACCCTGACCCAGGGGAACTGTGCCTCCAAGACAGCCAGTGCCGAGGTGCGGACCTCTTCCCGCATGGCCTGAGCAGCTGACACCCCGTCCTCAGCCTGGAGCAACGTGTACCTCCCAGCAGGGTGGGTGGAGTGGGAGGTGACAGCTAAGGGGGTGTCGGGAGGCACCCCAGGGTCACGGAAAAGCCCTGGAGCAGGGTCCAAGATATCTGGGGTTCCTGCTTCTGGTGCTTCCACTGAGTGAGCCACGACACCCTGGTCCAGCTTCCTTTCCTCTCTCAGCCCAGGTTTTCTCCTGTGTCTCCTAGGCCTGGGAGGAGCCCGGCACAGCCCGGTGGAGCTCGAAGGCTGAGTCTGTGACAGTGCTTGGCACTTTCACTGCCTGCTCAAGTGGCTAGAAGGAAGCCCCATCTTCAGAGAACGCTTAAATTAAGATAAGCACGTCTTTGAAGCAAGCACAAAACAGATGGATCGTGTGGGGGATAGACCACACATGTCTTCCCGCCATCTGGCTTGATGGGTGGGAGGCCTTGGAGGCCACCTTGCCTGGGTTTTTGTTGTTGTTGTTGTTCTGGGTTTTTTGTTTGTTTTTGTTTTGTTTTTAAGGAGAGAGAGAGAGAACCAACTTTATTCATCTGGTTTTTTGTTTCTTCAACGTATAGCTGTGTAAGTGATGCTGGGATTTGAACCCGTGTCCTTGTGCATGCCAGGTAAGCGCTCCAACCGCTGAGCCACCACTGCCTGGGTTTGAGTCCTGGTTCTGCCACTTATAACTGACTGACCCTGGGTAAGTGTCATTTCCAAGTGAGAGGAGAAAAGGATGAAGGTAAAGAGGAGAGGGGAAAAGAAGGACGAATGAACATGGGAGTTGAAGCCAGATGAGAAAGAGAGAGAACACAAGGAGGTTAAGGGCCAAGGAAGAGGAGGTAGTGTCACCAGCTTATAGGTTCGGGTAAGACTGAAGAATATTTGGAGCTGGATCTCAAGGGAGTGAGTTGGAAGACGAAAGTGGGGACCGGACAAGGAGATACTTGTAACAGACGAGGGGCTGGAGACCCTGGTGGCCAGGAGTAGGACCACAGGGTGGCTGGCTCAGAGAGGGGGAAGACAAGGTGATAGATGGGTAGATTTTTAAAGCATTAGAATTCTGAAAAGAATGGCATCAGAGTGGCTTTGACGCTGTGCTAAAGCCCTGGATGGCTGAAGAATAACAACAACAACTAGGAAAAGGGTGGTCTTGAGCACCCAAAGTGAGGGCGGAGCCATGTTCCAGAAGCAGAGAGGACCCAAGAGGACAGCTCCCCTCCCTCTGGGCCCTGCACACAGGGATGCAGGGAGGAAGAGAGCTGGGCCTTTGGGGAGGGTGTGGGAGGCAGCATCTTCCAGAACAGTGTCAGCTGGAATGGAAAGGCGAAGGGAAGCTTCACAGGAGAGTTGGAAACTGCTGTTGACGGAGGGGCCAGAACCGGGGACCTCCAGAGCTACATGGGATGGAAGAGTGAAAGACGAAGGATGTGATAGGAGTCCTGGGCTTCCCACAGGGCCTGGAGGTAAGGGTCTGACAAGTCAGAGGCAGACTTCGTAGGAAGCTGTGCACTCCGGAGGTGCTCCCAGGAGCACTCAGGGCTCCAGGGCCCTCTCACTCTTGCTGATGGCTGTGGAAGTCTGAGGGAGGCTGTCCTACAGAGAGCACTGCCCGCCTTGGAGTCCCCTCAGGCTGGAGACTCGCATGTGACAGGCAGTCCAGGGGCGGTGCGGGAGCAGGAGCCAAGGAGCTTGCATGTTGGCTCTGGGGCTGTGGGTTCATACGATGGCCACCCGGGGCCATGGCTGCTCCACCTCCTCACTCTGGATCCACAGCTGTCCTGTCTGTCGGGGGCTTTAGGTTTCCCAAGTGCTCTCGGCTGTGTTGGCTCCCAAACTCACACAGGACACCTTGTGGGTTCAAAGAGCATGATAAGACAAGTCTCCCTGCCCCCCACATCATGCCACTGCACGGGACAGCGCGATCTGGCCTCCCTGAGGGGAAACAGCGGGAAAGGTCCCCTGTTCACCTGCCACCTGTGTGCGGCCGTGGACCCGACAAGCGGAAGTGCTCTGACCTCCTCCCTCACTCTACTGATCCCGCGATGAATTCTTTTCCTCCTAAAGCAAAAGAGAAATGGAGAATAGATCCTAAAAGCTTACATGACTCTTTTCTTTCCTTCCTTCTTTCTTCTACCAGGAATGAACTCATGGGTACTTTACACTTAGCCACATCCCCAGCCCCTTTTCTTATGTTTTATTTTGAGACAGGGTCTCTCACTCATTTGCTTAGGGCCTGGCTAAGTTGCTGAGGCTGGCTTCAAACTTGCAGTCCTCCTGTCTCAGCCTCGTGAGTCGCTGGGATTACAGGTGTGAGCCACCACACCCGGTATTATCTTTCTAACTTAACAGGAAAAAAAACCAGCTTAAGCACTATATCACTTATGTACACATCTCCAGTGAAAATAATTTAACGACAAGAAAGCAAGCAGCTAGTCACATACTCTGCCAGCAATAGAGTAAACACGAATGCTTGTTCTTTCTTCATTGGTGTCTCTTCTTAAAAACAACAGCTGCTGAGGGTCTAGCTCTGGAGGCTAGACTTCTGTTTCTTCAAAGTGGTTTAATACTCAAATGAGACCTCAGATGGCTTCTTTTTGGTGGGGGGCAGTACTGGGGACTGAACCCAGATGTGCTTAACCACTGAATCACGTCCCCAACCCTTTTTATTTTTTATTTTATTTTGAGACAGGGTCTCACTAAGTATTACTCAGGGCCTCGCTAAGTTGCTGAGGCTGGCTTTGAACTCATGATTCTTCTGCCTCGGCCTCCTGAGTTAACTGGAATTACAGGCATGTGCCAGAAAAGCCCAGGACTTGAAGGATTCCCCACTGAGTTTTATCACTTTTGAGGAGGAGCTTACATCTCTCCTTATTAAGCTATTCCAAGAAATTGAAAAAGAGAGAACTCTCCCAAACACTTTTTATGAAGCAACCATAACTCTGACACCAAAACCCAACAAACACACATCAAAACAAACAAACAAAAACTGCAGACCAATATGCCCTATTAACATCAACGCAAAAATCCTTAATAAGGTTCTTGCAAACCGTATTCAAAAACACATCAAGAAAATAATTCATCATGATCAAGTGGGTTTCATTACAGATATGCAAGCCTGGTTCAACATATGCAAATCAATAAATGTGATTCATCACTTAAACAGAATTAAGGACAAAAACCATCTCAATAGGTGCAGAAAAGGCCTTTGATAAAATTCAGCACCCATTTATGCTCAAAATTCTAGAGAAAATACAGATCAAAGGAACTTAACTTTGCAAGGGCCATATTTGCCAAACTCTCAGCTAGCATGATACTAAATGGAGAAAAGTTGAAAGCATTTCCATTAAACTCGGGAACAAGACAAGGCTGCCCACATCACCACTTTTATTCATTATAGTCCTCGAGACCCTGGCTGGAGCAGTCAGGCAAGAGGAGGAAATCAAAGGGAAAAGAATAGGAAGGGAGGAAGTCACACTATTCCTTTTTGCTGATCACATGATCCTATATCTGGAAGATCCAAAAAACTCCACCAGAAAACTGCTTGAGCTAATAAACTGATTTGACAAAGTAGCAGGCTACAAGATCAACACCCATAAATCAATAGCTTTCCTATATGCCAACAATAATAGCGCAGAAGAAGAAATCAGGAAATTGGTCCCATTCACAATATCTCAAAAAGAATAAAATACTTGGAAATTAACGGGAGAAGTAAAAGACCTCTACAAGGAAAATAATCAAACACTGAAAACGGAAATTGGTGAAAACCTGAGAAGATGGAAAGATGTCCCATGCTCTTGGTTGGGCAGAATTTAATATAGTTAAAATGGCCATTCTCCCAAAAGCACTATACAGATTCAATGCAATCCCCATCAAGATTCCAATGTCATTCTTTGCAGATATAGAAAAAAAGCAATTCTCAAATTCATTTGGAACAACAAGAAACTCAGAAAAGCCAAAACATTACTAAGCAAGAAAAATGAAGCAGGAGGTTTTGTATTTGCAATACCAGATCTAAAATTATACTACAGAGCTGTAGTATTAAAAATTGCATGGTACTGGTATCAAAATAGGAATGAAGACCAATGGAATAGAATAGAGAAGACTCTGAGACAAACCCACAAATCTTTAAACATCTGATCTTTGACAAAAAGGGTCAAAATATAACATGGAGGAGAGACAGCCTATTCAACAAATGGTGCTGGACAAACTGGACAGCCACTTGCAGAAAATTGAAATTAGATCCTCATCCCTCACCTTACACAAAAATCAAATCTAAATGGATCAAGGAATTAGGAATTAAACCAGCTACCATACCAGTTCTAGAAGAAAAATTAGGACCAACACTCCAGCATAGGGGAGTTGGCAACGACTTCCTCAATAAGACTCCTAAAGTGAAAGAATTACAGTCAAAAATCAATGAGTGGGATGCCAATAAACTAAGAAGTTTCTGTACAGCCAAGGAAATAGTCAAAATAGTCAAGAGAGAGCCTACAAAATGGGAGAGAATTATGGCCTCTGAGCTCTCTGACAGAGGACTAATATCCAAAATTTACAAAGAACTCAAAAAATCAATAACAAAAACACAAACAATCAAATCAATAAATGGGCCAGAGAGCTAAACAGAAACTTCCCAACAGAGGAAATTGAGCAAGCCAATGAACACATGAGAAAGTGTTCTAAATCACTGGCAATCAGAGAAACGCAAATGAAAACTACAGTAAGATTTCACCTCACTCCAGTCAGACTGGCAAACATGAAGAACACAAACAATAACAAATGCTGGAGGGGTTGTGGGGAGATAGGAACACTAACACACTGTTGGTGGAATTGCAGACTGGTCCAGCTGCTCTGGACCAGTGTGGAGACTCCTCAAAAAATTAGGGTTGGATCCACCATATGACCCAGCTATCCCCCTTCTGGGTATTTTCCCAGAGAAGTTAGAATCAGCACATTATAGCAACACAGCAAAATCTATGTTCATGGCAGCTCAATTTATAATAGCTAAATTATGGAACCAACCCAGATGCCCCTCACTGTATGAATGGATCCAAAAGCTCTGGTATATACATACCATGGAGTTCTACTCAGCTATTAGAAACAATGATATTGCATCCATTGAAGGTAAATGGATGGCAATGGAAGAAATCATGCTGAGTGAAGTTAGCCAAACCCAGAGAGTCAAGGGCCAAATGTTATCCCTCATTTGTGGAGATTGGACCTAAACCAAGGCTTGGGAGTAAGGTACACAAACTCATGCATTAGATCCATAAAATAAAAATGCAAAATGCTAATATTTATGAGATACAGTTGCAAGATACTTCATAAGATATTTGAACAAGCTATGTTGCATACCTGCACAAAAATGTAAATGTTTAATCCCATTGTCAAATATATCAAAGAATAACAAAGGATGATAGAAAGGCAAGAGAAGGGGAAATGTTGAAACTGAGATAAAGCAAGGTACATTCCAAGTAGTAACAAATGTTTTATATATATATAATGTTCTTCATAGGTATAAGAATTGTGTCACTGTACTTGAGTTTTTAAGAAAAAATATAGTACCCAGAAGAAAGGCAAGGGATTCGGGGATGGGAAGAGAGGAGTAGAGGGGTGTGGAGTGGTGGGGGGATATTGTCCAAACTGTATTGCTGATTTGTGTGCATCTAGGAATTCGTGACAACTAATCCCATCATTATGTAAAATAATGCACTAACAAGAAAGAAAGGTAAGAAAAGCAAAAAGAAAAAGAGGGCTCTCTGCTCCCTTTCTATTGTGGTTGACTTTGTGATATGTTTTACACACACACACACACACACACACACACACCCCAGGACTGTCAGAAATTGTCTTATCTGGAACTGTCTGGGTGAGAGCTGTAATGTGCTCATTCTCTCTGGGATGTCTGGTATCTCCTTGTCTGACCTCTAATATTCCTCATTGGTTTTAGCCCTCCCTCACACTGTCCCTATGGAAAAGGTACAATTTTACATTCGTTCCCGGCTCTTCTTGCCCGATCCACACTCCTCCCTGACCCCTGCGTCCCCATCACGTAGATAACCCTTCCTTACCAGTTTAGCGCATTCCACCTGAAGCCACATGGGTTCCTTAAAATTTTAAATTATTATTTACAGTGTAGTGGACATGTACAAAGTGTGGAGAATATCACCCCACATACCCAGGCTTTTCTCCAGGATATTGCCTGAGGGTCTCAGTTTTATCTTTCTAGACTTATAATCCCAAAAGAGTGCTTTTCATGCAAAACCCTCTTGCTTGCAGACCTCAAAGGCTGCCTGTTCCCATATCCCTCTCTACTGATGCCCCTGACATCAAGGATCTTGCAAATATTCAGTCTCTTTTGCTTTGTCTTCAGCTCAGTGCCAGATGGACGGATCTCATTATCCAGTGAGTCACAGCAGGTTCAATTCCCTTCCTTTTCTTTGCCTCTGAAACGCCCGCCCGTTTCCTTCCCACCCCTCCATATCCCCATGCTTATTCTGGCCTCTTCAAGTCCTCTGTGCTGGTAGCTCAGCCCTCACCACCGGAATCACACACCGGTCCATCACTGCGAGCTTCTTGCCCAGGTCCTTCTAACAACCCCGTGAGTACTTGTCCATTCTCCCCAGTGTGACCCCAAGCTTCTTGCGGGTAGGAGCCCTGTCATGTGTCTTTTCTGAATCCCAGACCTCGCCTCCCCAGCACTGTCCCTTCTGTCCCTTCCTACCACCCCAGGGCTTCTGACTTCTCTTCCTTGGTGACCTCAGATGCTCAGGGCATCAATCACTGTCCTGATGTTTCCCAGCCCCCAAATCCACATCTCCAGTTCTACACACCAATATCACCACCCAAATCACAAGGCACACCCCAAGCTCAGCCTTGGCAAAGCACAAATCCACCATCTCTCTTCCCTAGCCAGTTCGCTGTCTCATTCCTCTGCTAAAATTGGCAGTGTCACCACTGTCTGGGCTCCAAGGGTCCAAACTCCTGCTGCTTCATCTTCTTCCTTGAATAATAACAAAAAATCACAATTTAAAAGCTAACAGCTATTGGCTTTTTACTATTTTGAGCCAGTCACTTAGCATATTTCTACTTATTAACTTATTATTATTATAGGTTTTCTTTCCTGTGTGTGTGTGTGTGTGTGTGTGTGTGTGTGTGTGTATGTGTGTGGCACTGGGGATCCAACTCAGGACCTTGAGCCTTTGAGCATGCTAGGCAAGTGCTCTACCACTGAGCCACAGCCTCAACCTTACATATTATTGTTTTTATTCTGCTATTATATATACTACCAAATGCACATTTTCCACAGAAGACAACTGGAGCACAGAAAGTTGAAGTGCCTTGTCCCCAGCCTTGAGAGATGAAGCTGGCACTGGAACCCAGGAGGATGGGTAGCAGAGCTGGTACTCCCGGCTGGAAGTTCTGTTAGTAGTCCCTCCACAGTTTTCTCTCAAAACCAGCCCTGCACACTCACTCCTGCCTCTACACCCTGTCTTGGGCCCTCTCCTCTGCTAGGCTGGCTCAGCCTATCCACTAACCAGTGTCCTCATCTCCAGCTTCTGTCTGTTAGTGCATTGTGCTAATTGTGCTAATATAGAACTCCACCAAGAAACTAATGATGACACTTGGCTGGTGCCTAATAAATTACAGTTAGTATCTCTGCTGATGTTTCTTCTGCCACCAACAGATGGGTAGAATCTGGCTTCCGAGGACAGGTGCGCCATACCAGGGATGGTCTCAATCTAGGGCATGGTTTACCATTGACACCCTTCTTCTTCTTCTTCTTTTTAATTTTTTTTTAAGAGAGGGACCATGAGAAAGAAAGAATCTATTTTTATTTAGTTTTTTCATGTGGCTTTCCTTGTTCTGACACTTCATTGTGTATGTGGTGCTGGGTTTTGAACCCGTGTCCTCACACATGCCAGGCAAGCACTGCAACCACTGAGCCACCACTCCAGCCCCCTCAGGGTGCCTTCTAATGAAGCATTTCTACCTAAACTAAAGAGCTGAAAGAGAAACAGAAGTCTGGGGTTACTGACCTCCTCCTAGAGACCTGATTTTGGAAACCAGTAAACCAGAGCCCTACCCACCTGGCACTTCTATGATCCTAAACGCTTAAATCAAATTGGCTACAGAGCTGATCCAAAGAATCATTCAAAAATTTATCAGAACATGATGGAAAAACACATTTGTTGACAGTGAATTTTAATGGTGCCCTGTCCATGAGAATACAGACTAGATGGTTTGGAACAGTGCTGCCCAGTGGAAATACAATGAGAGTCTCATACATGATTTTCAACTTTCAGTAAGCACTGTACAAAGGGAAAAAGAAATTCATCAGATTAATTTTAATAATATATTTTTATTTAACTTCATATAGCAAAATATTATTTTAGCATGTAATCAATGTAAAATTATTAATAAGATATTTTACATCTTTTTCGAACTAAGTCTTAGAACTCTGGTGTGCATTTCATACTCCTAGAGTGGCCTATGGACTCCCACATTCCCAGGGCCCCACACCCTCTGTGGCTTGTGCCTATCCTTCTGGACATGAGGATCGCTCGGTCTCACGCGCATCCATCCACGTCCTGCTGCAATAGGCCTCTCCCCCTGTCTAGAGCCATGCTAGAGCCCCACAGGCCTAGTCCACAGGGCTGGCTCGAACTTATAGAGCTGTTTGTTCATGATAGCCCTGGACTGGTGCATTTACCTTCCCTTCTCCCCACTCCTGAAGGCTTCTGGCCAAACACCTCACTACCTCCCAACTCATAGCTTTAAGCTTGAAATGCTCGCGGGTGGGATTATTATTTTTGAACGATTTATTTTGGGAGGGTATCCAGGTCTAGTGGTACTGGCCACTGGAGTAATTGTCTCTACAATGAATGAACTACTTTAAAAATTAAATCATTGCAACACAGTACTATGGGCACCTGGGGCAGTCTGCCTTCAGTTTGCCAGTGACCAATCTGTGAAGGGGATAAAGAACCATAATACTACTCAATGGGGATTAAAAATACCTTTATAGGGGCTGGAGCAGTGGCTCAGTGGTTTCGGCACTTGCCTGGCATGCGCAAGTACACGGGTTCAAACCCCAGCACCCATGTACACAACTAAGTATCGGAGCAATGAAAGCCGTGTGAAAAACTCAATAAAAATTGATTCTCTCTCTCTCTCTCTCTCTCTCTCTCTCTCTCACTGTCCTTCTCTCTTAAAAAAAAAAGAAAAGAAAAGAAAAAAAATACCTCTATAAAAACATTTGCTCTCCCAAAATATTTCACTGGGTAATACCGTAAAACTTTTTTCAACAGACTTTAATACTATTGTTCAGAGGACAGTCAACGGAGGGATAATCTATTGTTAAAGGATCTTCATTGAATTTTCAGACATAATATATAGCAGTATCCTTGAGAAACAGCACCTTAGTGTCAGTATTCCAAAACAGGCCATGCCAGCCCTGACCTGCGCTTTCCCAAGGCTGGAGGAATTTATTGCTCCATACTTAACACTGTTCTGAAAGTTAGTCACTCACCAGATGTCGCTGCTGAGCACTTGAAGTGGGGCTCAGTGCAACTGAGGGCTGCACTCTAAATTCAGTTTTAGTTAATTAAAGTTTTTAATTAAATCACCCCTGGGCTGGTGGCTATTACATTGAACTGTGTAGGTCAGGTCCAGAGAAATTGGAATATAGTTTGCAAACTTGATTCAAGTCACAGGTGTGAAATGACATGGATCCCAGACACCGTCGTCCTGTGGAGAATTTACCCTGCCATGTTTCCTGTGGGAGTGACGAATTAGCCTTGCAGTATCCTTTTAGTGATGGCTGATGTGAAAACTGTTAGGGTACCAGGAGAACCTACTCTTCACATTTACAGCTTGGTCACTGTACTTTGGGACTTGGGGTGGTTCCTTGTACCCAGGAAAGAACAGGCTGGGAACAGGTTGCCAGTTCAAGGTCTGTGGTTGCCCAAGTCCTCTAGGGGAAAAAAACGGGCAGGGAAGTCAAATCAGCACAAGTACTAAGCTCCCCCAACTCAACGGAGCTCCCTTCCTACCTGGGAGCTCCTCCTAAGCTCCAAGACATGAAAATTGCCAAAGTGACAGAAAGAGGAGGCTTTAACAAAATCTGGTGTGGAGATCAGAAGTGTAACATCTTGAAGCAGACCAAGGCCACAAGGAGGCTTTGCAATGGACCCCAGGAGTATTGGGCTTGGTTCCCAGGCCTGTACCTCTCTCTGTGGTCCAAGGATTAATTCCATCTCAAGGTTATGCGGAATGTTTGGAGCAACCCAGCATATGCAGCAACCCTAGACAACAGGTAAAACGAAAAGCTTTTGCTCCTTTTTAAACATCCAAAATTTCAGGCAGGTGCGGTGGGAAAAGCCTGTAATCTCAGTGCCTCAGGAGGCTGAGGCAGGAGGATCACAAGTTCAAGGGCAGCCTGGGCAACTTAACAAGACCCTTAGCAACTTAGCAAGACCCTGTCTCAAAATAAAAACTGAAAAGGACTGGGGATGTGGCTCAGTGGTAAAATGGCCCTGTGTTCAATATCCAGTACCAAAAAAAAAAGTCTGAGATTTCAAACTTTTTTTCATATTCCAGGACTTTATTTTCTGGCCTTTGAAAAAGACAATTTTAAATTCAAAAACTAGTTTTCTTAAAAGGCTCACTCAACTTTTTTATACAGTAAAACAAATTACAATGATGACTAATGGTACTGCCCTACGCATAAGCCAGTGCCTTGAACAACCTGTACAGAGATGTTGTTGATCCTCCTCATTTGCAGATTCTCTCCTGCAATCTGTCTGCTTGCTAAAACGTATTTGTAATCCTCCAATCGATAGTCACAGCAGTCATTCTCAGGGCAGGCTCCCAGAGGAGGTGAAACCTGGCCAAGCGCTACCTTTCTATTTCAGCTGTTATGCTGCTAGCCAGCGTTCTATTCATCTGTTTTGCTGAGTTCATTTTGCCATTCAGCTGCAGAGTTGATTGACAAAAGGAATATTACAAAAAAAAAAAAAACCCAGACATAGTCTACTTTGTGCCATGGTTTTGCATTTTCATGCTTTTTGGGATGATTTCACTGTTTTAAAAGCCCCCAGGCATAGTGCTGAAGTGCTGGCTAGGGCTCCTAAAGGTGAGCAGGCTGTGATGTCCCTTGGAGAAGAAGTATGTGTGGGAGACCAGCTTTATTTAGAGTGAGTTACAGTGTGGTTGGCTGGGAGTTCAATGTTAATGAATCAACCATATATATTAAGTTGTCTTTAAACAGAAACACATAAAACAAGGCTGTGGACTGACTGGTTAATGAAGATGTTTTGACCACAGGCTCCTAGGAAGCTTGCCCTGTGCTTCCCCTAGGATGGCCCCAGAGCTCATCAGTTCAGCCTTCACCACGGCGAATGACACACCTCGGCTGTCTTTCTTTTCTTTTCTTTTCTTTATTTAAGAGAAGGGAGAGAGAGAGAGAGAGAATCAATTTTATTTATTTTTTCATCTGCCCGTTGTTTCTCCAGCACCCAGCTGTATATATGGTGCTGGGGTTGGAACCCCGGTCCTCACGCATGCCAGTCAAGTGCTGTAACCACTGAGTAACCACTGAGCAACCACTGAGCAACCACTCCAGCCCTATGGCTGGTTTTCCACGTGAACTCCCATGCACAGGTATGATGCATATCAGCCTCATGTTATTTATTAAAAGAAGCAAATATCCCACTAGTGAGCTGGACCATTCCACACTGCCGGTGGAAGCCTAGCTTGGAACTGTGTTCACAAGGGCATTTTAGTAGTTGTGCATAACAGGTTTTAAAAACAGTCATCACGTGCTAATTGTGCACCTACCATCTCACTGAGTGATCACACGTTAGGCACCTGCCTTCACCTCGTCATGTCTCAGTTTTCTCACGGGGTAACTGTAAGTGGGACTAATAAACACACCTGTCTAATAGGGTAGTTGTGAGCATTAACTGACTTGACACAGTTGAGAACAGCTGTTCTCTGTTGTCATTAACTGAAAGCAGGTGCTATGGGTATCTCTATCGCAGTCCTTTGGCTCTGCAATTTCATTTCTAGAATATTATTCTGGGAAAACTGTCAGTGATGTGCTCCTCCCCTCCCCCCCGGAAAGGCACAGATGCCACAGCCTTACTTACAATACCAAAAAGCTGGAACAATCTAAGGGTCCTCATCAGAACACTGCACCGTGTTCATGAGATGGACTCTATCCGGCTATTGAAAATAAAAATTCCAAAGCAGAATCCATAAGAATGTGGAAAATGTCCCTAATGCATTGCTAAGGGGGTCATTAACAGCAAGTACGATGTGGATATAGGAGGGGAGGAGAGGGGAAGGGAGGGAAAGAAAGTGAAGGAATAAAGAATATAAGGAGCCCCTGCCCCTTCCTCTGTACACCCACACGGGTGGTCAGAATGAGCAAGCAGTCATCTTAGACTTTGAAAGGACCTGGCCCCCTTTGATGATAGAATTCAGATTTTTCAGTGGGGATCATTACCACTGAGCTAACAGGTTGATCTCTTGTCCTTTCATCTCTGTTTGACATATACTACATTTGGGCAATGAGGGGCAGGAAGGATTGTATAGTATATCTCAGATTCTCCCCAAGAGGGAGGAGGGATGCCATCCTCCCCTTGCCCCACCTGCTGTCCATTCCTGGCATCCACAGCTGCGGGAGGCAGCAGGACTTGGGCTCTGTCCTGGTCTCTGACAACTTCATAAGGCAGCAATATGTTCAGGACCGCCTAGCACGAAAGAAGAAAGAAGCAATCTACATTTTACAGCCCCTGCTATGGAGCTGGAGCGGTGGCTTAGCAGTTGCAGCGCTTGACTGGCAGGTGCCAGGACACGGGTAGAGCCCCAGCACCACCTACACAACGAAGTGTCTGAGGAGTGAAGGTCATATGAAAAGCTAAATAAAGATTGCTTCTCTCTTTCTCTCTCTGTCCCTTCTTTCTTTCTTTAAAAAAAATAATAAAGCCCCTGCTCCAAGTTTATATCTTAAATTTTGTATGACTGAATCTCATTCTAATTGACACAGTTCCTCCTCCTGTGGGATGAGGCCAGGTGCTGGATAGCGACAGATACGCAGGGAGATGGGAGCTATGGCACAAGTTCTTATGTCCCTGTTCTCCCTCTTGACCTGTCTTTAGTGGTGCCCATTGACAGTCCCTTTTTATTTGGCTCTTGAGATAATCGCATTCTCTGAGTTTCCTTCCCACCTCCCTAGCAATCCTTCTTTGTCTCTTGTGCTGTATCCACTTCCTGTTCTCAGTCTCTAAATGCTGGTGTCCCCAAGGTTCAATCCCAGAACACTTCTCCCTGACTTCTGCTCTAAGTGATCACATCCACTCCCATCACTTTATTTATTTATTTTTTAAGAGAGAGGGACAGTGTGAGAGAGAAAGAGAGAATCAATTTTATTTAGTTTTTCATGTGGTTTTCATTGCTCTGACACGCCACTGTGTATGTGGTGCTAGGTTTTGAACCTGTGACCTCACACATGCCAGGCAAGCACTGTAACCGCTGAGCCACTGATCCAGCCCTCCCATCACTTTAAATGCCCACATTTTTTCTCCAGCCCTGATATTCACTAGAGACCTAGACTCAGAAATCCAAGTACCTCACTTGTCATCTCCATTGGATTTTTTTTTTTTTTTTTTTTGGTACCAGGAATTGAACTCGGCAGCCCTTAACCCTGGAGCCACACCCCCACACATCCTCAAACCTTTTTATTTTTATTTTGAGACAGGGCCTCACAAAGTTGGCTAGGGCCTTGCTAATTTGCTGAGACTCGCTTTGAACTTGCAGTCATCCTGCCTCGGCCTCCTGAGTCCCTGAGATTACAGGGGGGTGCCACCATATCCAGTGATTTCTCCATTTGAAATCTAACAGGATCTCGAATGTAACATGTCCCAAAACAAATTTGCAGTCTCAGTAAAATTGTGACATGATTCATCCAGTTGCTTGGGTTAGAAATCTGAATATTCGAGTACATCTTATTAGGCACCCCTTCTCCTCCACACAAGCCATCGGTAGAACTTCTGGGCTCTAATTTCCAGGTGCATCCTAAACTGAATCACTTCTCCTACCCTCTCTTGCCATCACTCAAGTTCAAAATGCCCTATCCTTTTGCTTAAGCCAAGAGTTTCCCCAGGGATACATAAGATGATTAAATATAATTAGATTAACTATGATCAGACCCTTTAATTACATTTAGTACTTATATCATTCTTTAATTTTTCCTAATTTGTATATGTTCTAAAAATAACATAAATCATGTTCATTTAGTAGTACAGTATAGTAGAAGTGCCTATTCTAGAAAAAATACAAAGTGAGCTTTAATTTGTAACTGATGGATTTGCTCCCTTAATACAGAAAAGACCAAATGCACAGCAGGATCCCTGAGAGCAGCACCATTTACGAAAGTCACAGACAGAAGTTTTTAAAAACTAGCTGCAAAATTATAATAGTCCTTAGGCTTGGGGCAAACATTCCAGTTCACCTGGTCTCTACTTCCTTCCACCTGACCCCATCTCTCCTTTTTACTTTGGTAATATAAGTCCTATGATTTAACTGAGCACATGGCCAGAGAGCTAAATATTTTATTTGCCAGCCTCTCAAATATGTGGACTCATCCTGGCCAAGAGGATGTGACCGGAAGTAATGTGTGCCACCTGGGCTACCCCTTAAAGGGAAGAACCAGGCTCTGTCCCCTTCCCTGCTTGCCAGGAAGCCAGCAGATATGGAACCCCTGTCCATTTGCCTCCAGAGAGAACAATTTCAAACCACAAATATTTTAATCGATGTATTTTTAAATAATCCCAAGGATAAGGATTATTTACAAAACAATCATTCCATTATCATACCTTCAAAATTACCAAGCACTTAATATCAAATATATAGTCACTCTTTAAATTTCTCCTGTTTTTTTACTTTTTCAAAAGAAAATCAGGATTAAATAAAGTCCTTATATTGAAATTAATTGATATGTTTCTTTTTTTTTTAAGAGAGAAGGTCAGTGAGAGAGAGAGACAGAGAGAATCAATTTTTACTGAATTTTTCACATGGCTTTCATTGCTCTGACACTTAGTTGTATACGTGGGTGCTGGGGTTCGAACTCATGTACTTGCACATGCTAGGCAAGCGCCGTAACCACTGAACCACCACTCCAGCCCCATTTTTGATGTGTTTCTTAAGAATTTTTATAAGTCCTTCTATCTATCTGCTAACACAATAAATTGTATTTCCACATTCCATGTCTCAGGCATTACACCTATTAACACCCAAAAGGTAGAATTAATAAAGGAAAGATTGATTGAAGCATAGTCTCAAACCCATGATCTTCCTGCCTCTGCTTCCCAGGTAGCTTGGTTTGAGACTCATTTAGTAATTGCCCTGGAATCAAGTTCACTAGTTAAGATTATAATGTTATTCTGAATCGTAGTATTTATTATTTTCTTAAGTTCTTTTGAATTTTAATAAACCACTTTCAAGTCCACTGATCCTCTTGTTTGCAATCTGGGGATATAGCATAAAAAGATGATAAAAATTGGGCTGGAGCAGTGGCCCAGTGGTTACGGTGCTTGCCTACCATGCATGAGGACACGGGTTCAAACCCCAGCACCACATGCACAATGAAGTGTCAGAGCAACGAAAATCACATGAAAAACTAAATGAAAGAGAATCAATTTTATAACCTCAGATCATTATGCTAATTTATATTGATCTAGAGAAACATATCTGATGTATGTTCATGTACAACCTTTGAAGAATATTATGAGGCAACTGTACAATAGTAAAGAGTGTTGGCTCTGGAGCCAGATGGCCTCATTTCGGGGTAGGGTGTACTGGAGACTGAACCCAGGGCACTTTACCACTGAACTAATCCCCGTCCTTTTTATTTTTTATTTTGAGACAGGGTCTCATTAAGTTGCTGAAGCTGGCCTCAAACTTGCTATCCTCCTGCCTCAGTCTCCTGAGCTGCTGGGATGATAGCCATGCACCACCACATCCAGCTGGATGGCCTCAATATAAAACCAGGCTCCGATGCTTGCTAGCTGTTGGTCTTGGACAAGCAAGTTCAACAATCTATATCTTCATTGGTCACATAAAATAGGGATAATTACTGTTAATTCCTAGCGTTGTGCCAGGACTAAGGTGAGGACTGAATTAACACCTATATTAGAGCAGCTCTCAATACACAGTATGAAAAGTGTTACTTTATACTTATAATGGGAGTTTCTGGGGGGAAATTATCACTCATTTTACATTTCAGATATGTGAACCTTGATAGCTACCATACCTGTGGTTTGAAAACCACAAACCCAACACTGGTCCATGCACCCCACTTGCAAATAGATCTCCACTATGACACATTATTAGTTCTTTGCACAATTTTGGGTTGAAAGTGGAAAAGGCCCATGGGAGGGGAAAAACCACCATATTTAGCAGAAGAAAGAGCAATATTTAAACTCATCATCTTCAAGTCTATAAAAAACTGCTGACTCCCTTACAAGCTGGAGAAAATGAGGGGGCCACCTCCTGGAGCGGCAGGGAGAGATTCCCCCTTCTGCTGGGTCAGACTCGCCTGTTCAGAGTCAACAAAACAGATTCGGGCCCCAAGCCCTGATCCTCAATTCTGAAATAAAAAAGACAGTAAGTCTGAAGATTTTCCCAATTTGGTGGCGAAGTCATTTGGCTACATCTATTCATAATGTTCCACCACAAAAATATTCTTGGGCTTGACTGTAGAGTGCCCCCCATAACTGAAAGGGGCACCAGAATAATTTGCCTTGCCTTTATTTTTTTATTTTTATTTTTTAAAGAGAAAAGGACAGTGAGAGAGAGAGAGAGAAGCAATTTTTATTTAGTTTTTCATGTGAGCTTCATTGCTCCAAGACCTTGTTGTATATGTGGTGCTGGAGTTTGAACTCGCGTCCTTGCGCATGCCAGGCAAGCACCCTAACTGCCAAGTCACCGGTCCTGTCCCTTTATTTATTTATTTATTTTTAAAGAAAATGCTGGGGGCTGGAGCGGTGGCTCAGCCGTTACAGCGCTTGCCTGGGATGTGCAAGGATGCGAGTTCAAATCCCAGCACCACGTACACAGTGAAGTCTCGGAGCAACAAAGCCACATGAAAAACTAAATAAAATTGATTTTCTCTCTCTCTCCTCTATCTCACTGTCCCTCTTTCTTTTAAAAAAAGAAAAAAGAAAATGCTGGTTTCCACTGTGTTTATTACTAATATATATTTTTAAAAGTTAAAAAGAAAAAGTATCATCCTCAGTTTTCCAATGGCTCTTATCCCTCCCTCTTGCCCACACAACTCCTGACCCATTTCTTCAGGGCCAGCTCAAAACTCAACCTGTTCACTGCCGTGTGCAGAGAAAACAACTAGTGCCAGAGATGTGAGGGGAGAGGGTTAGAAGAGGACACAGTACTGTCCAGGTTCCGACCAGAGACATGTCAGGTGGAGATCACAGAATCCAGACGAAAGGGCTGGTGGCTTCACAGTGACATCCTCTAACTAAAACGGGGTGAAGAGGGCTGGGCAAGACGGAAAGCTCATTGGAGGCTTTGCAAAACATCACCGGCCTGGGTCACACCCAGAATAACCAACTCTGGGACAAAAACAGGGAGGACCAGGGAGGTGGGGAAAATCTAGAGGGCACCAAGAACCTCACTTGTTTTGGCAGAAAAATTTATTCCCATGCCACGGACACTGAGAAAGGCTGCGAGGGGGCACAGTTTCCCAATCACAGTGACCACAGACCACAGCGGTGGGGATCATGCCACTGACAGCAACTAGGAAATCCAGAAGCAGGGTGAGTGGCCTTTCAGAGTCACCCAAGCTTGCCCCCAGGTCAGGCAGCCTGGTGAGTGTCCCCAGCAGCTCAAAATTGGGATGTCACCTAAAAAGGACTTAAAAGAAGCAGCTCAAGGGAGTAGAGACCTCTCCAGGGATCTCAGGAATGAAGGAGTCCGCGGAGGCTGGATCCGAAGACAGAGCGCTCTGCGCGGCAGGGATGAAACACAACTCTGGACCCCAACACCAGGGAGGTGGATGGGGGTCACTGACACAGGCTGTCGGGTGGAGGAGCCTCATAGCAGCCATCACAGGGCCGCTAGATCACAGAGAGCTCCTTCCAGCCTGAATGGGAGGCACAGCTTCACAGAGGAGGTCCATTGAGCCTGGGTGGTCCAAGGCACAGAGGTCTTCATGTGGCCCTTTTTGGAAAAGCGTGAGCGGACAGGGCGGTCAGATTTGCCTGCCAGAACCTGGGGCCATCCTTAGGCAGGCAGGTGTTCTTGAGAAGAGACCAGTTTTTGAGCCTTCCAGGGCTTCTCTGCTATTTGTGAAAGTTTTCCCTGCAGGGATCCCCATGGCCTGGCCCAGGAAAAGGGGGTTCAGCCTTGATCCACCCCCCACAAACCACGACCATATGGGCCAGAGTTGGGGCTGAGGCCTCCCCGGACTGGGCCTCTGCTCCAGGGAGGAGGTGGGAGATTCACCAGTGGTGGAATCATCTGTCCCCTTGATCCTGGAGGACCTCTGGGTTCACCAGGCTTTCCAATGGCCATGGGAGGGGGGCCCAAAATGCTGGGTAGTCCTTCTCCCCGGCCACGTCCAGAAAGGTCTGACAACCCCGGATTGAGGGGGAGGGTTCAAGTAAGGGCATTCATTCGAGGTTCTACCGTCAACAGGCCTCCTCCTCTGCTCCCTGCATTACCTTTATAAAATGTGAAGAAAGACAAAAATAAATAAAAATGGCCAAAGGTGGAGTGTGGCTTGGCACGTGCAAGGTCCGAGGTTTGACCCTTGGGACCAACAGAAAAAAAAAATGGAAAAAATGCTCTAAAACATGTCTGACTCAAAGGGATTTTGTGAAAACTGCACAGAGCCTGGTAAGGTCCTGCCCACTAATTAGACCAACCTTCTTGTAGGTGGAGCAGGACTGGCATGTGCCCCAGAGCTGCCAGTCTAAAAGGCCACACTCCCACTTTCCTCCAGGAAGCATCTCCAGCTGGATAGGGAAGCCTGGACATACAAGGCGGGGTAATTTGTCCTGTTAGTCATTCATTTATCAGTTCATGTGCCTTTCATGTGTGTGGGGTACTGGGGATTGAACCCAGCGGAGCTCTGCCACCCAGCAACATCCCAGTCCATCTTATTATTTTTTTTAAGACAGATAAGTTGCTTATGCTGTTCTCAAATTTGCAGTTCTCCTGCCTCAATCTCCGAGTCTCTGGAATTAACAGGCATGTGCTCCCTTGGCCAACCTCAAATGTCTTCTTTCACCTCAACTTTTCCCAGCAACTAATCATCAGAGACTTGAGAAACATTCAAACATATGTATAATACACAACAATGGCCACGGTAGTATTTGGATGCATTATAAACATTTATCAGCTTATACAGAAATATATAAGTTTTGATACATTATAAACACCTCCTAAAATATATTAAAATAAATCAAGTTTTACTCAGATTGGAATACTATGGTGTCATCAAAATATTTTCTAAGAAAAAGGAATGCTTAAGCTCCAATTTTTTTTAAGAGAGAGAGAAATAATTTTTATTTAGTTTTTCATGTGGCTTTCATTGCACCGAGACTCCGTTGTGTACGTGGTGCTGGGGTTTGAACTCACATACTTGCACATGCCATGCAAGCGCAGTAACTGCCGAGCCACCGCTCCAGCTCCCAACTCCAATATTTTAAAGAATAAAAATGGTTAGCTAATCTCGCCTTCCCTGTCTTCTGAATTTGTTCTTGCTAGTTAAATAATGTGGCCAGAATGCCTTATGAGAGACCAGAGTCACAAACCGGCGTCCCCTTTTCTAACGGAGTCCTTCTCAGTTCCAGGTTTAATCTAGCTCTGTAACCCTTTATTCACTGTCTCAATGTTTTCTTTGACTACAAGAATGCTTATTCATTTTCTAAGCACTGGGACACCCTTCTCCAAATTAAACGTTAAGTGCAGGTCTCACAGCAAATGAATAAGGACCTGCTCTAGCTGACTCAGATCTGGAGGGCTCGGAGTGCTGCTTCAGGAACACTTAAGCACCCAGCCTCCTCTCGTCCATCTTGCCTATGCTTCCCCCCGCAGCCCCTCGCATGCTACGGAAACACGTGTCCCTGGAACAGTTCACAAATGCCTGATCTCAGCAGCTCAGGTGCTTGCACCTTCCTCTACAAATAGGTCGCGTACTACCCACGCAGGAAACAGTTTTTTATTCCCTTAAGAGCACTTTTCAAATGTTAAAGTGCCTAAAATCACCCAGGGTGCCTGTTAAAAATACATATTCCTGGACTGGAGCAGTGGCTCAGTGGTTACCATGCTTGCCTAGCATACAAGAGGACCTGGGTTCAAACCCCAGCACCATGTACACAACTAAGTGTTGGAGCAAAGAAAACCTCATGAAAAAAATAAAATTGATGCTGTTTTTCTCTTTCTTTCTCGCTGTCCCTCTATCTCTTAAAAAAATAAAAATACATATTCATGGAGCTAAGGATGCAGCCTGGTGGTAGAGTGCTTGCCTATAGTATAGGCCAGGCCCTGGATTCCATCTCCAGCACTGAAAAAAACAAACAAAGACAACCAAACAACAGAAAAGATTCCTGAGCCCCCCAACCCAGGTAAGGGTGACCCCTGTGGTCTTTTGAAGATTCAGGTTTATTGATCTAATTCAGGCATACATATCTGCAGATTTTTTTTATTTTTTATTAAGAAATTTATTTGTTGAACAATCAAACATACTTCTAACGAAAAATATAATATATATAAATTCTGAATATTAGATTTACCCCCCAAGACCCTCCCCCAATTAGCCACCCTTATCCCTCCCCCTCCCTCCTTCCCAAAGCATCTCTAAAAATGCCTTAGGTTGTATGTCATTCCAATTTTCTGGATTTAAATCATGAGAATAGACCTCCTATCTCAACGGCCAGGGTCTAGCTCCAGCCTCCACAGATGAGTGAAGACATTCGACCCTTGGTTCTCTGGGTTATGCTGATTTCACTCAGCATGATTTCTTCCATAGCCATCCATTTACCTTCAAAAGCTGCAATATCATTGTTTCTGATTGCTGAGTAGAACTCCATGGTATATATGTACCACAGCTTTTGGATCCATTCATCCAGTGAGGGACATCTGGGTTGTTTCCATAATTTAGCTATTGTAAATTGAGCTGCTATGAGCATCGATTTCACTGTGTCACTGTAGTGTGCTGATGCTAAATCCCCTGGAAAAATACCCAGGAGAGGAATAGAAGGATAATATGGTGGATTCATCCCTAGTTTTTTGAGGATTCTCCACACTCTGCAGATATTTTGTAAAAAAAAAAAAAAAAAAAAAACATATGGTTTGTTTCCATTAACTTTAATAAATGTCACATACGGATCCAGGTAGAACTGACAATTCACTTACATGAACGTCATCATTTTTGATGTGATAGAGGTTTGTGAGGGGAATGGAAAAAAATAGTGAACATTAATGGTAGAAGTTTTAAAGGGACTTTCAGGTAGGGAAGAAAACCAGATCTTAACTTTCCCACAGAAGGAGGTGAATGCCCTGAATTTAGGAGATGCCAGGAAATCCCTCTGTCCAAAATATACTTGCTGATGTCTGAAAGTGTAACAACAAACCTCTTCATTATGTAAAACTATAATGCACCAAAAAAAAAAAAAACCTTGTTGAAAGTCTCCTTTTAGGTCTGGTGTCTCCAGAAAGTAATCAAATCTTTTAAATAAGTGTTAACCAAATTTTAAGGAAGTATGACCAATTGTTGTATTATTCAGGTGTGAAATCCTGAATTGTGTCTTTTTACAATCAAAATGTAAAAAGCCACATCCCCAGATCTTTTTCTATTTGTTTTTATTTTGAGACAGGGTCTTGATAAGTTGCTGAGGCTGGCTTTGAACTTGTGATCCTCCTGTCTCCGTCTCCCAAGCCACTGAGATTACAGGCGAGTGCCAACATGTCAGGCAAGATGTCATTTTTAGGGGTTGGGGATTTAGCTCAGTGGCAGAGTGCTTGCCTAGCATGTGCAAGGCCCCGAGTTCAGTCCTCAGCTCTAAAAGAAAAAAAAAAGTCATTTTTAACTCAGAATGAGAAGGAGCCATTAGCAAGCTCTTTGCAGAGGAGTGACATCAAGTGACAAGCTATTTTAAAATGATCGTTCTAGTTGCACCAACAAAACTTCTTAGTGGAGTGAATGCAGTGGTCAAGAGAAAGAGGGGGCAGGGATGATGTGGAGGTTTTAGTCTGAGCAACTGGAAGGGTGGATTGGCCATTAACCAAAGGGGGAAAGATCTGCGGCTGGGGAGGTTTTAAAGGAAAAGAATGAGCTTAATTTTGAACATGTGACATTTGAAAGTATGAATGAGAGAGAGGTGGGGCCCGGAGCCCCGCTGGAAGGTGTGGAGAGGAGCAGGGTGTAAGGGCAGGTGCAGTGGACAGGGGCCAGGTGGTGAGAGCTTCTCTTCAGTGAAACAAGCAGCAAAGCCTTCCACTGCACAGCGCATGCGGAGAAGGAGGTGCCCAAGGGCTGAGTAGACGGGAAATAACTAGAGAGGGTGAATGGGTGGGATAGGGAACATTGGAGTGAGCCAAGGTCAATGTTCAGACACCAAGTGCAGGACCTGCAGGGTGACGTGTGAGCACGGGACAGACAGGGTTTAACCTAGCTGTCATCCGGCCAGGGGAGTACAAAACACCAGAACAGGAGTGAGGACGCCCCGTGCCAGCACATCTGCCGTGGGACTGAGTCCACAGAGTGACAGTGGATGACAGTGGCCTTTAGGCCAAGAAGGGAAGGCAGGGAGGACATCAGGGGGTGAAGGACTGTCAGAGTCTTCGTGGTGGGGGAAGCCAGGGGACACCTGGCATTGAAATGACGCACTGGCAAGCTGTAGGTTATGTTTGTTTAAATGGTAAATTTGTAACTAGCAGAAGTCCTTGAAAGGGGCTGGAGCGGTGGCTCAGCGGTTTCAGCACTTGCCTTGCAAGCATGAGGACCCGGGTTCAAACCCCAGCACCACGTACACAACTGAGTGTTGGAGCAACTAAGGCCATGTGAAAAACTAAATAAAGTTGTTTCACTCTTTCTCTCTCTCTCACTGTCCCTCTTTCTTTAAAAAAAAAAAAAAAAAAAAAAAAGAAGTCCTTGAAAATAGTTACAAATTCACCATTTGAAACAAATCCACTTACCAAGTACCCACTGACCACAAAAAACGAGAACCTGGGTCGTATCTGTAGCCCTGGTCCTATCACCTGCATGCTCTGGTTCATCAGATGATGTCAAAATGAAGACACCAAGGTCACTTGATGCTGGGTCTCCATGAACGCCCAAACCGTGGGAAACTGTTTACCTCCGCTTACCCCCCTTCTACCACTTTATTCCTTTGTTCTTTGCAAATGATCTCTTTAGAAGTCGCAAGGCTATCGACTTCTTGCTCATAGCCCCAAGTAGGAACGGGGAATTCTAGCGAATGAAACCTAGAAGAGTTGGCTTAAAAAAAGAAAATCACCCTATTGATAATAGAAAAGCATCTTCCAGGGCTGGAGCGGTGGCTCAGCAGTTACGGTGCTTGCCTGGCATGGAAGAGGATGTGAGTTCAAATCCTAGCAGCACCATGTACACAACTAAGTGTCCAAGAAACGAAAGCCACATGAAGAGCTAAATAAAATCGAGTCTCTCTCTCTCTCTCTCTCTCTCTCTCATTGTCCCTCTCTCTTTAGAAAGAAAGAAAAAAAAAGCATCTTCCAAGATGTTCTTTGAAGAAAAAGTCAAACATAGCAGCGGCAGCTGTTCACCAGGTACTTTTGCGCCAGGCTGATGAACAGCTGCTGGAATATTCAGGAAGCAGGAGCGGGTCGACCGCATAGAGCCTGCTCTTCAATAGGGGATCAGGGCTGCATCGGTCCAGGAGATGAACTGGACATCTGCGCAGCACCAAGTGCAGTGGAGCCAGGGACTCAGGCCACACTGGGAATCAAACAACACAGGTGTGGCTCCAGGTCCTCCAGGGGTCCCAGGCCACAGAGAAGACACTGAGCAGGCACCACAAGAGGGGTCACACAGCGAGGGGAGCCGGAGCTCACACAGTCACAGAGAAGGTGGAAAGAGCAGGGGATGAAGCAGGCAGCACCTCCCCAGGAAGAGCAGGTGTCCTCAGGAAATTTAACCAGTTCCAGTGGTTAAAGGGAGGAGGCAAGGACGCCTGGTGGGAGTGGGGCCAAGAGGCACCAGAAGCCGCGTGTGCCAGGGGTGTCAGGTAAGGCATGCCAAGGGTTTGCATGTATCCTAAGACTTGTCCTACGGACAAGGAGAAGCCAGGGAAAGGATCTTAACAAAACATGGGCCTGCGATTGTTGTGTGTGTGTATACACGTGTGTGTGTGTGTGTGTGTGCATGTGCTGGGGGTGGAACCTAGGGCCTCACTTACACCAAGCAAGAGCTCTGCCACTGAGACATGCTCCCAGCCTTTCATGAGTCAAGTTCCTGCACGCTGACTTTCTTCAGAATGGAAAGTGGTTGACCGAGGCACAGGGGTAGAGAAACCAGAACAAAGTCAACGAGGTAGCAATGAGAGAGAGCTGGGGATGGAACTCGAGACAGTGTTGGTGAGGGACACTGGCCTGTGGACAGATTTGGGCACGTTTGAGATCACAAAATCAACAGAACTGGGTGACTGGATGCTCGGGAGAAGTTGATGCTGACAGGCTTCTTTCTTGGCTGACGGAGAGGTGTCACTAATTGAAACCAGAAACGATGATGGAGAAGTAGTTCCAGGATATGAAAAAGAGCAAGATCCCGGTGACTCTGGAGGCTGGGGCAGGAGGATCACACATTCAAGGCCAGCCTCAGTAACTTGGCAAGACCCTAAGTGACTTAGCAAAACCCTGTCTCAAAATTAAAATAAAAAAATTTTTTTAAAGGACTGTGGATGTGTGTTGCTCAGTGGTTAAGCAACCCTGGGTTCAATCTCTGGTACAAAAAAAAAAAAAAAAAAAGAAGAAGGGCAGGACCAGGGATGGGTGTAACAGTGGACTGCCAGAGCCGACTCCAACTCATCTCACCAGCCAATTGTAAGCATCTCTGCCCAGCTTCCTTGAGTGCAGTCTGGCTGACAGCTTGGGATGCACCCCAGCGGAATTCACGCAGCTTAGGAATAGTCAGGGGCGTCAGATCAGAGCCCCCGCTTCCCCGCCACACCAATCAGCTTGCTGAACATTTACTAGCATCATGGGACTGGGATATTTTTGATATTCCCCAAATGAGTTGAAACGCATCTTCTTCCAGACTTGGCTTCCTCATAAAGAGAGAAGAGAAACTATTTTAGGGTTACCATTAATGATAAATTAAACCTTGATTGAAGTTTTATTTTTTTCCTAGTAGCAATCAGGGTAATTGAATGAGCACAGAAAAAAAATCAAGAACATTAAATAGACCAATTGTAGGCAACTGTGTTCAGTAATCTCAAAAAAGAGACAAATATTCCCCCATTTGCCTATTTGCAAGGATTTGAGAATCCATGTCCCTTAATAAAAAGGGGACTGCCCTAAAAAAATACACCTGCATCTTTCTATTGTACAGCGGATCGTATCAGCACAATGCGAAGCAGATATAAAAGAACAGTGTGAGCGGTGAGTCCTTCCTCATGCAGTAGTGGAGGCTCAAAGACGTCCTATAGGTGAAGGAGTAAGTGAGTGGGTGGTGACAGATACATGGGGTGAACTACTGAGCAAAGTTCTGTGATTCCCTGGGAGAAGCCAGGGCTCCTGGGCTCAAGAACAAGGAGACAGCAGGAATGGAGCTTGTGACCTAGAGAACAAGGACAATGAAGAGTGTGCACCTTAGAAAAATATCACAGTACTCTTGAGCTGGAAGAAACTCTAAAATTTATTTTTAGCCAAATTAACCCCCATTTCACTGGGAAATGTGACACAGCATTAAGAAAAACGAAAGAGCCAACCATGGTGGTGCATGGCTGTAATCCTAGCGGCTTAGGAGGCTGAGGCAGGAGGATTGCAAATTCAAAACCAGCCTCAGCAATTAAGTGAGGCCCAATGCAAATTTAGCATGATGCTGTCTCAAAATAAAAAAATAAAAATGGCCAGGGATGTGACTCAGTGGCTAAGCACTCCGGGTTCAATCCCTGGGTGAACAGTGGACGACAATTAACTGAATGACTACTCTAGACTGGTTTTGCGTTCATGCCCTCTTGTGCCCTTTTTCAGCCCGCTTGACGTCTTTGTGTGATAGGTGTTGATTCCATTCTTCAGGTGAAGAAACAGGCTCCGGGAGGCATACTGAGTTGCTCAGTGTCTCTCAGCAAGTTGATCGCCACGCTGGGACGGTACGCGCATTTTCCAACTCCTTGGTCAGTGCCCTTTCAGAACCCCAAGGTCCCCGTTCCTTCACGAAATCGTCCCTGAACATCTATTCTCGAGCGCAAGGCACCGTCTCTGCCTTCTGAAAGCTTGTTTTCTCTTAGGAGAGGCAGGCTTTACACACATAATTAGCAAGTGCCCGGTTGTAGTTAGTGCCCTAAGCAGAAGGCCTGGTGAGGATAAGCGCATATTCCTAAGGGAACAGGAGAGGAGGGAGGAGCCCGAGTTCAGAAGGAAGAGGAGCAGTTTTTTGTGGTTTTGTTTTTGTTTTTTAGATAGACATGGTCTTCCAATTAGGAGGGGTTTATCGTGAAACAATCAAGAACAAAAGTGTAATGTCAGAACAAGCCAATACTGGTGCCAGACCATGGTTTCCCCCACTTGGGTTCCCCATGGTTCCATGTTTCACTTTACTTAAGACCCAAGTTAATTGGACTTCTCGTGGAAGTCGGAGGTTCCCCTCAGGTTAGATTCCCCCATACTACCTCCCTCTGGTCACCTTGATGTCCTTCCTACTCCCTTCCCCCCTCCCTATGTTCCCCAGGAGTCTTAGCACAGTTCCCCACGATCGTGAAAGAATTCATACATGTTGAGGTAATTGTTAGGTTAGGCATCTAACAATCTGTTTCTGTTTATATTCTAGCTTCCACAAATGAGAGAAAACATTCGGCCCTTGAGTCTCTGAGTTTGGGATATTTCACTTAGCAAAATTTTTTCCATCTCCATCCATTTGGCTGCAAATGCCATAATATCATTTTCTCTAATAGCTGAGTAGTATTCCACTGTATATATGTACCACAGTTTTTGGACCCATTCATCAAGTGAGGGGCATCTGGGTTGGTTCCATAATTTAACAATAGTAAATTGAGCTGCTATAAACATTGATGAAACTGTATAGTAAGCCAATTCTAGCTCTTTGGGGAAGAAAATTAAGAAGCCCTAATTTTTTGAGGAGTCTCCACACTGCTTTCCAGAGTGGCTGTAGCAGTTTGCAGTCCCACCAACAATGTAACAGTGTTAAGAGGAGCAGTTTTTGCCATAAGAAACCCACTGAAGAGTTTTAAACAGGACAGTGATGAAACACGATAACTCTTTTTAAAATGCATTTAAACACTTAAATCATACATGGACACATAGTTTTACATAAATGCAGAATACTCATATGTACTTTTGCGTAGTCTTATCTGGGCTTTTTCTTTCTTTTTTTTTTTTTGTGGGGTGGGTACAAGCTTCATCCTTTCCCTAACCCCCATAACAAACTCCACTTCTGTAATCTACATCAACAACTCAGTATTCCTTCAGTATTCTTCCTGCTCATATAGTCTCAAAGAGACACATGAATCATCACTTATTTGCATACCATGTAAGGGATTGGCCAATGCTTAATAAAAATGTTTTATGCACAGTGATTTGCATCCTGCCTTTCTCAATAACACCTCCTGCATCCTGCCCAATCAACTGGTATAGCTATAATGTATTCTTGTTAATGGCCACGCAATATTCCGTGTGTGCGTGGACCATGATCAATCTGCCATCCACCCTTGGCAAACACCCATCTTGTCCCTAACTTTGCTGAGGCGACACTCCAATGACTATCCTTGTGCATAAGTCCTCCTGTATTGATGGCTTCCTATTTATAGGACAATGTCTTAGAAGGGGCTTTAGGTTGCTTGAAGAGCAAATAGATTTTTTTTTTATTTTAATAGAAGCTGACACACAGCTTGCAGAAAAAGACTTTTGCAATTTCCATTTCCATTAGTAATGCCCGAGTCACATTTTCTTTGCACTCCTACCAGCACTAGGTAATTTTTTTCACATTTAACTATTGGATGTAAAGGGACATTTCATTGTTTAAATTTGCATCTTCCTGACCTTTATAAATATGAGCATCTTCTCTGTTCTTTGATGATTTGGATTTCCTCTTCTGAAAACAGTCTTTTCATACCCTTTGCCATTTCCCCCCTATCAGGTTGCTTGTCTTTTTCTTGTCAAAGTTTAAGAGCTTCATATATAGTGTGAATATTTTTGTTATCAGTTTTTTCCAATCGTGCCTTTGTCTCCTGAATTTATTTAATATTTATCTTCCATGCAAAGGTTTTAAAGAGAGAGGGACAGTGAGGGAGAGAGAGAATCAATTCTTACTTAGTTTTTCATCTGGATTTTGTCTTTTCAACACTTAGTTGTGTATGTGGTGCTGGGATTCGAACCTGTGTCCTTGCGTGTGCCAGGCAAGCACTGAGACGGCTGAGCCACCGCTCCAGCCCCAAGGTTCTACATTTTGCATGATGAAAATATGTATTTCTTCTGGCTGTGATATGGAAGAACCATGGGTGGGGTAAGATGAAGAGATCGGTCTGGAGGCAACTCCAGCGTCCCAGGCGGTGAGCGATGGTGAACTGGCCAGGAAGTGGTCCTGGGGAAAGTGGTTCTCGAGACATCCTGGAGGTAGAATTGGTGGGACTGGGTGACTGGCAGCACCTGGGAGTGTGGATGGGGCTGAGCTCTGCCCTTCCCGTAGATGGGTGAGGCCATTTCTTAAGAAAGGGAACCGAGCAGGGACACATCTGGCCTGGAAGACCTTGCTCTCAGTTTGGGACCCTGTGTGAGAATCCTGTAAGGTGTCCAAGTGGAGCTGTCCAGGGGCTGCTGGGTGCACAGGTCTGGGGCTCACAGGGGGGATGTGGATTTGGGAATCATCACACTTGTAGGGGCTAAATGGAGGCCATCCGGACCACCACCTAGGGAGAGCTTGAGGTGAGAAAGGAAGGCCTGGAAGGCCCTTGGAGCGGTGGCTCGGTGGTTAGAGCGCTTGCCTGCATGTGCGAGGATGTGGGTTCGAACCCCAGCACCACCACGTACACAATGAAGAAAGCCACATGGAAAATTAAATAAAATAGATCCTCTCTCTCTTTAAAAAAAAAAAAAAAAAAAAAAAAAAACGTGAGCTGGAGAGAAACACCTGGGCCAGAGACCGAAACCGACCTGAGAAGCAGAAGGAAGTCCAGGAAGGGTGGCATCATGACTCCAAGAAAAAAAACAACACCTGGAGATTTGACCGAACAACACAACCCAGATAAGGGAAAAGGTGCACGAAAATTCAGAATTTAAGTAGGATTAAGCACTCATACGCATGCACATGCACGATTTATTTTTAATAATATTCTGTTTTATTCAGTTTTTCTGCTGCTGTGACTAAAAGTCCTGACAAGAACAAATTTAGGGGAGAAAAGTTTATTTAGGGGCTCACGGTTTTGGAGGTCTCAGTCCATAGACAGCAGGCTCCATTCCTTGGGGCTCTAGGTGAGGCTGAACATCACCTCGGAGGAGTGTGGCAGAGAAAAACAGCTCAGGGCATCACATCCAGAAGCAGACTAAGCTCAGCTCACCAAATATGTACCCTGGAGGCACATCCCCAAGGACCCACTTCCTCCAGCCATGCCCTGCCCACCTGCAGTTACAGCTCAGTTAATACCTGTCAGGGGATTGGGTCAAGGCTTTCCTAACCTAATCATTTCACAACTCTAAGCTTTTTTGCTGGTTTGTTTTTTGGTACTGGGGATTGAACTCAGCAGTACTTAACCACTTAGCCACATCCCTAGCCCTCTTTATTTTTTATTTTGAGTCAGGGTCTCACTAAATTGCTGAGGCTGGCCTTGAATTTGCAATCCTCCTGCCTCAGCCTCCTGAACTGAGATTACAGGCATGCACCTCTACTCCCAGCCTGTAGCTACTTAAAAAAAAAAAGAAGAAGAAGAAGAAGGGATACTCTATCCTTTTACTTTTGAGAGTTTGAAAAATACCTTAACATTAAAAACAAACATTACAGAACAATATTATAGAATAATCCTGTTTTAAAAAATTATAGAGATCGACAGATACATGTGTCCATGCATTCCCAAGTCTGTTTTTTTGTTTTGTTTTGTTTTGTTTAGGCTGGAAAGTGAGACTCTAAATCATTCACAGTGTTTCTTTTGAAGAGTCAGATGGTGGTGATGTTGAGATTTCCGCCCATGATCTCACTTACTACTTCAAACCTGTCACATTTGATAAATGTGTTACTTTTAAAGACAAATCTCACATTACTATTATAATATAAAATTATATCAATTCTTTAAAATTAAGTAGAGGGCTGGAGCGGTGGCTCAGTGGTTTCGGCGCTTGCCTGGCAAGCACGAGGACCCAGGTTCAAACCCCAGCACCACGTACACAACTGAGTGTTGGAGCAACTAGGGCCATGCGAAAAAACTAAATAAAGTTGTTTCTCCCTTACTCTGTCTCTCTCACTGTCCCTCTCTCTTTAAATAAATAAATAAATAAATAAATAATAAAATTAAGTAGAATAATTCGACCAAGAGAAGCAGTTGTTAGAAATTTTCTCTAACGCTCGTGCCAGCCTCTACTTTCACATGTATGGCCACGTGCATCATTTCCCCCTCGCAGTAAAGTCTTCTGGTGTCTTTCTAAGACTAACCTTATACTAAACTGCGGGTGTGAAAATTTCCTGTGGGGTTGGAGCTGTGGCTCAGTGGTTACAGCAGCTTGCCTGGCAAGCACAAAGATGCTGGTTCGAACCCCAGCACCACGTATACAACAGAGTGTCAGAGCAACAAAAGCCACATGAGAAACTAAATAAAATTGAATCTCTCTCTCTCACTGGCCCTCTCTCTTAAAAAAAAAAAAGAATTCCAATAAAGAAAAAAAACATAGGAGAAAGGGGAGTTTTTTTCCCAACAGTAACAAACCCTGAATGAATGAACAAGTGAATAATGAATGGACACCCAAGCAAACAGCAGGAAATGCAGGGAGTCTGCAGCAGGCTGGTTGCTTTATCAATGACTGTAAGTGGTCAGAAAAGAGAACCCAGGAAAGGACCCGGACTGTGAAGCCCCGGCAGCCCCTGCACTCATGGTCTCCTTGGCATTAATGGCAGCAAAAGGGAAATCCCAATGTCTGCCACAGAAGCTTGCTTTGAGGTTGAGTGTGATTGACAGCCTGCACAGGGCCTGACAATAGGTTCTCCAGGGGCTTTTTTTTTTGCCACAAATCAGCCAACATTGGTGCAGAGAATGCACTGAGTGAGACGGGCGTGGTGTGAGGTTTTGCTGTTTAAGTAGAGAGAGGTGGAGGGAGGGAGGGAAATAATTTTACCAGTAACAGCCTAAGCAGATTTTCCTGCTAGGCTAGCTTGTTTTTTTTTTTTTTTTTTTTTTTTTTCAGAATGAATGTTATCTATCTATCTATCTATATATATATATTTTAACAACCAATCATACAAGTTTTTAACAAAATAATATAAAATGTGTATATATTCTGGATATTGCAATTACTCCCAGGAGTGCCCCCCCAATTACCCTCCCTTATCCCGCCCTTCCCCTTCCCACAATATCTCTAAAAAAGTATTAGGTTGTATAACATTACATCTTATATGGATTTAACACATGCTAATAGACCAAAGCCAAAGAGCAAAATAGCTTGTTTGTTTTGAAGAATTTTTTTTTTTTTGAGAGAAGGACGGGGGCTGGAGCGGTGGCTGGGGGGTGGGAGGGTGGGGGGGTTACAGCACTTGCCTGGCATATGCAAGGATGCAAGTTCAAATCCCAGCACCACGTACACAACAAAGTTTCGTAGCAACAAAATCCACATGAAAAACTAAATAAAATTGTTTTAAAAAGATAGAGGGAAAGTATATATTTAGAAAAGAGAGAGAGAGAGAGAGAGAGGGACAGTGAGAGAGAAAGACAGAATCAATTCTATTTAGTTTTTCATGTGACTTTTGTTGCTCCAAGACTTCATTTTGCAAGTGGTGCTGGTTTTGAACTCACGTACTTGCACATGCCAGGCAAGCACCATAACCACTGAGCCACCGATCCAGTCCCTGTTTTGAAGAACCTTGAGTATTCTTGTCTTTTTTAAAAAATAAAGATGGGGGGCTGGAGCGGCGGCTCAGTGGTTACAGCGCTTGCCTGGCATGCACAAGGACCTGGGTTTGAACCCCAGCACCACATACACAACTAAATATCAGAGCAATGAAAACCAGATGAAACATTAAAATAAAAATTGATTCTTTCTTTCTGTCTCTCTCACTATCCCTCTTTAGAAAAAAAAATAAAGATATGAGGGTAAGTGATACCTACTTAATTGTGTAGACACAGAATGATCACATATGTAAAAGCAGCTCTGGTTTCAGACATTGTTGCAATGCCTTTACAGAACATCAGTACTCCAATTTTGATAATTCATTTATGGCTTGAAGTTATAAACAGAGCTCAATATTTCTGCAGATGAGGTGTTCTGATTTTTATATAGAAAACATGATCTCCGTATATTTTTTAACTATAGAGTTAATGAAAGAGACTCTTCCCCACCTCCAGCCACAAATTCCTCTGCAAACTTTTACCTGGATTCTAAGGTTTCAATTGCCTGCTGCTTTTATTTTATTTAACCTGACACTTGCATGGGACTTACTTAGAGACGAACTAACCACTCGCTTAGAATTCGGGTGACAGGTTTTCTTTGGGTTTCTTAGTAACGAACAATGTAATTTTAAAATATTTCGTTACTTTCAACATTTCCTGAAGATTTTAGCAGTTAAGATAAAGAAAAAAATCATTTGATGAAAAGAAAAGGGTTCCCTAAATGTTTCAGTACCTAAATGCATAAAATCTTAGTATTTCCTTTTTGAACATAGGACATTGATTGGTGACTGGGCTAAAGTCTCCCTCTAGTAATGGGGATGGCAGGGCCAGTGAGCAGATGGGATTTGCCCCCAGCTATGGGTTTGTGATCACAACCTCACTTCTCCGCATCTGGGCATTCTCGCCGATTTCCCAGTGGGCTTCCTGGGAACATCAGAATGTGTGGCAATCTGGGAAGTAAAGTTGCTCTCTCCAGGCACGCACACGCATTGCCAAAACAGAGAATTGGCCATCTAAGTTTCTAGTATGGTACTGATATCAAATAATCTGCCCAATTATCCCCATAAATTCTCAGATTAGTCACTCCCAGTTGTGAGGGTAGGAAATTGGCTCACTGGGTGCGTAGCTAATGAAGAAGAGAACAGAGTCTTTTATTTAAGCAAATACGGTCCAAATTATTTCTTTAAAACATTTTTTTTTTTAGAGAGGCTCAGTGAGAGAGAGAGAGAGAGAGGAGAGAGAGAGAATCAATTTTATTTTGGTTTTTTGTGTGGCTTTTGTTACTCGGACACTTTGCTGTGTACATGGTGCTGGGGTTCAAACCTGCGTCCTCACTAATGCCAGGCAAGCGCCGGAACCACTGAGCCCCTGCTCCAGCCCCTTGAATCTAGTTCTTTATAAATCTAATCCAATGATCTGAGGCCAGCTCAGCCTCGACAATAATATTTATCATCAGCAGCAGCAGCAGCACAAATACTGCCTGAGGGCTTACCACGTGCCCAGCGTTCGTTCCAAGAGCTTTATACGTATTAGCTCATTGGATCTTCAACTCCACTCTGCGTGGTAGTTACTATTCCTTTTTCATTCATCAAATGTTTGTGGAGTCTGTCTTATGTGCCAGGCACCGTAAAGGCACCGCAGTGAACAAAACAGACAGAATCCTTGCCCTCGTGGAAGCTGTTCTGTAGTCGGAGGAAAAACACAACAAACCAAGAGGTAAATATCTTCTGTGGTGGGTGGGACACATACACCAGCATCAGAGCAGAACCCAGAAAGAATACAGGTGTGAGCCTGAGACCGGCAGGGGAAGAGCATGTGAAGGTCAGAACCACCTGGTTACATGAGGGAGGCAGAGGCAGAGAGATCCAGCAGAGCTCAGCAGCGTTCAGACTCAGGCAGCTGGAGCTGGGGCCACCCCTCACCTTTCCTCATCAGTTCCACCCTTAGAGTCCCATCAATGGCTTCTGTTCCCACGATGGTTCACAGCAGAAATCCACCAGTCTCCCACACCTGTGCAGCTTCCCTCCCTCCCTCCATTTCAGATTGGAGCTGTGGCCCTCTGCTTCTCAGCAGGCAGTGACCCTGATCCCAGAGACCCACAACTTCTGGAGCTTTTCATGTGCACTTTCCTGTTGTCCCTCTGCCTCTGGGACGGCTCCTCCCGCGCTGACCTCTAGGTTCCCTAAATCAGCTTCCCTGTGTACTTTCCTGTCTTCCTCAGGCTGAAATCGGTTCCTTCCTCTCTTGTTCTGCGCTTCAAGTCCCTCTTTCCCAGGCTGTTCTCTCTAGATCTCTGTGGTCGGGCACAGTGGCCACAGCCACAGTGAGCGGTGAAATGTGCTGAGTCTGAAGCCAGACGTTCAGGAAAAACACACCGCCCACTCGGAAGACTTAATGTGAACAAGTGGAATAAAAAGACTCATTAACTTCCTATATTAACTGCATATTGAAAATATTATGGATACAGCAGGATAAATAAAATACATTATTAAAACTAAATTTCAGGGCTGGAGTGGTGGCTCGGCAGTTACAGCACTTGCCCGACATGCGTGAGTACACGGGTTCAAACCTCAGCACCCACGTAAACAACTAAGTGTCAGAGCAACGAAAGCCATGTGAAAAACTCAATAAAAATTGATTCTCTCTCTCTCTCTCTCTCTCTCTCTCTCTGTCCTTCTCTATTAAAAAAGAAAAAAGAAAAAAAAAGCTAAATGTTACCTGTTCCACCCAGCACAGCCCCACCCCGTTGCTCTCCAAGGCCATGTTCCCTCTGCCTGCTGGCGTCCTCCACGGAGCTGAGATCTCCAGCACAACTTGGGGAACGAGGTTCTTACTAGAGCTGTTTAAAACTGTGTGATTCTTTTAAAATCTATCCCCCAAAGTCTGATCCAAGGTAATTCAATACACTATTGATCTTTTCATTAAAATTCCTTTAAAATCCTGCAATTTTGCAGATACTCTGCTCATGGTCAGGAACCTCCACTGAAGCCGGTTCATCATGCCACAGCCTCGTTAGCTGCTTATTAACCTGAATTCCTTGCTTTCTGAATGTGTGTATTAAACTTCTTTTTTGCTTCTAGTTTTTAAATATTACATAGGGAAAATGTTCAAGAAACTACAGACTTGTGAGCCTGGTGGAAACTGAACATTTTGCAGAATGTTAGAAAAAGGACGTGAAGGCCACTGGGATCCTAAACAATCTCATCAAAAGAATCTGAATCATTCCACATAGTGGATAGAACAGATCAAGGTCACAAAAAATGGAGCTTTGAAATAATGTCCCCAACTGGCCACAGGAAACATATACGCTTCCTTCAGTGACTCTAGGCAAAAGGTCCCCTCACTTCCATTGGCTTTGCATTGAGCCTCTGGCCCCAAGGACTAAAGAAGTGACCAGCACAGTCACCAGCACCTATGGAAAATGGGAAGGCCACGGGGCGCCGCAGGCAAGGCATTTAAAAGAAACCAGGTTGCTGGCATAGTAGTGCATGCCTGTAACCCCAGCAACTGGAGAGGCCGAGGCAGGAGGATCTCAGCAACTTAGAGAGCCTCTGTCTCCAAAAGAGGGAGGCCTGGGGATGTTGTTCAGCGGTAGAGCACCCTTGGGTTTAATCCTCAGAACCTAACATATATACCAGGTCAAAGAAGGTAACTGTGGGCTGGAACAGTGGCTTGGCGGTTATGGCGCTTGCTTAGCATGCACGAGTATACAGGTTCAAACTCCAGCACCACGTACACAACAAAGTGTTGGAGCAAGGAAGGTCACAAAAAAAAAACCTAAATAAAATTGATGCTCTCTTTCTCTCTCACTGTCCTCCTCTCTTAAAAAAAAAAAAAAAAGAAGAAGAAGAAGAAGGTAATTGTGTCCACCAGGTGACTCAGAAGCATCTCCCCCCAGGCGGTGGGCAGGTGTTGAAAGCCAGCTCCGAAGAGGAGCTGCAAAAGCATTTCCCACAGCTCTAGGGACAATCTCATTGTCTGATAGTCACACTTGATATTTAAATCTCAGCTTGTCCGGGAAAAGGGAAATGGTTGTACTCTGGCTTCGTGGGCAGACCTGAGAGGGAAGCTTTGTCCCGTGACAGCAGGATCCGCTGGGTGGCCTTCAAGTTCAAGCTTCCGGAAGCCTCTTGCACTTAAGAAGAAACAACCCGGGAGAAACCCAAAGCAGAAAACGTGTGCAAAGGAAGGCCTACCATGCAGACAAACTCTGCTTTTAAGTAGAGAAGCCAACACCTAAATTAAGGTCTGAAGTTATTCAAGGAGCGGCAGTGTGACAGAAGTCAATAAAAGAATGCCGAGATCTAATTCTTAAAAAGTCCTTCCTGTCGGGAGATGGTGGTGCATGCCTGTAATCCCAGCGGCTCAGAGGCTGAGGCAGGAGGATCCAAGTTCAAGGCCAACCTCAACAACTTAGTGAGGCCCCAGGCAGCTTAGTGAGAACCTGTCTCAAAATAAAAGGGGCTGGGATGTGGCTCAGTGGTTGACCGCTCCTGGGTTCAACAACTGCTTTAAAAAAAAAAAAAGATGCTTCTAAGACTTTCAAAGTTTCTGAAAGGCATCCATCAAAATCAAACCCAAGCCACAGTAACAAATGCAATGAGTGAAACATAGTTAGATCCTTGTTTTTTTTTTTTAAGACAACTGGGAAAATTGGAATCCATTTAGAAGTTAGGTGATTTGGGATTAATTTTCATAGACATTACAAGGTGGAGATTGTGCAAAAGTGTAGCAGTGAAGTGTGTTGCACAGACAGTACCAAGACAGCAAATGCGGGTCATAAGTAAATATGTAAACAAGCCCCTGTTCTGAATTCCACAGCCCATTGCAGTTCGTGATATCAAGTACGATTTTATGACTGGTACTGTGCCATCCTGTACAATTCCACATGTTCAGCAAAATGACACTGGACGATGCACACAGGTCACACACAAGAGGTGAGTGTGGCTGCAGCCATCTTTCAGAAAGTTGCTCCTCATTGCTTGGGCTGAGCATGCAACCGCGCAGGTGAGGAGGTAGCATGCAGGTGAGGAGGTAGCATGCAGGTGAGGGGGTAGCATGCAGGTGAGGGGGTAGCATGCAGGTGAGGGGGTAGCATGCAGGTGA